>JACMIJ010000758.1:0-15850 GCA_014805365.1 Koerneria luziae
GTGATTTTCTTTGTAGGGTCCACATTCTCTGAGATGTTACCGTAGTATTTGATTTGATCATTGAGGCCCAATGGGTACGCAGTGACCATGGCTTTTATCCAGAAAAGCTCTCGTTCCAGTCTATCCTGTGTTTCAACTGCATGGTCAAGTATGTCAATAGTGAATCCTTCTTTAGAGTGACCTGGCAGTTTAAAGTGCTTGCTCAGGAATGTATTCAGTTTGTTGTTTCCGAATGATCCTCGATGTTCGTTCATACGTTCTTTTAATGTCCTCTTAGTCTCTCCCACATACTGTATGTTGCAGGTGCAACATGTAATGAGGTAGACAACATGCGTGCTCTGACAACTTGCTTTATCCTGTTTCTTGGTGCAAATGTAACTGTTAGTATCGGTGCAGTACGCCCTGTTGGTTGTTTTGAGTTTCGGACAAATCATACATCGGTTTCCTCCGCATCGCGTTCCCATCTCTATATTATATTGATTCGGTGTTAGAATGTTATTGCGACCTTCTTTGTTAGCCAGTTATGGTTGTTTCTGTGTTTGAGAAGGGGTGTTTGTTTGTGTGTAGTTTCGAAGCACTTTCAGGGGCTTATCCTGTGCGTCCAGTCAATCTTTCGCCTCCGGCCGGGTAATAACTTCCAGCCTTTGGCAGGGCTGAGCAGCCAAGTGGCCATTTCCCTTTCATAGATGCCCGCAACCTACCTCCCCACTGACCGGACAAGGGCTCTGGGAGAGGATGTTAAAGGGGATCGGCTACATCCGTGTCGAGCTTGTTGGTGATACCGTGAGTGAAGTAAGTACTGTATGTTTGTGGAATTGTGCGAGGTATGTGTGGAATATGAGGTTGTGTGAGGAAAGACAGAAGTAAGGGAGGAATAGTTTTAGAATTTAAGTGGTGAATTAAGAAAGTGATGGAGTGGTCTAGTTTATTGTGTAATACGGTTGGAATGAATAGGCTTATTGCAAAACTAGGCAAGAGTTGTGAAAATTTGGAGAGAAGACGTGTGAAAAGTGTTGGTAAAAGAAAGAAGGGGTAAATGGGCAAGGCCCAATAGAGAAGGTGGCGGGTTTCCCCCGAAAACGAGAGAGAACGACGATGGAAGTGGAAACAACATGGAAACCGACTTTATTCTGTGAAAACAAAGGATGTGAAACATAAGGAAGTAAAACATTAAAGGAATAGTAGTGATAGGTACAATGTAAACAAGAAAAAAATGTAGGTAGAGTGAAGAATAAAGAGTGTTAGGGTGTGCACCTCATATGGGAAAACTTCCCGAGGTACGGCACCCTATTGCACTAATGTGCAGGGTTGAACCACTGTCCCCGAGGGAACAGTGGGTGTCCTATATCCGTGTTAATCACTTCCGCAACGGCTTGAGACGATAGCGTATCGGACCACCCGAGAGCTCGCTTGTTCTACTCGCGATTGACTTGAACTAACATGCTAACCGTCAGCATCTCATCGAATCTGTTGAAAAAATAACGCGTTGTCGTGTAACATACTAAATTTATTGCTACAAAAGCAAATAGTGTGACGTGGGATAGAGTTGTGGGTGGTCTCATATACTTCATGCGACAAATTCTGCATCCGATACCATTGTTTGTTTGCCTAGTGCTACACCAGTGTTCCATGTAAGCATCCCCATATGGTTGCATTTGCAGTTCTAGGAAGGACCAAAAAACGCTACGGAAACGCGTCAAATACGTGCGTTCTCGGTGATGATTATCCATGTTATTAGGCTCACGAAAATGCAAAATAAATCGTTCCGATAGCAACAAAGGAATACATGTTCTCGCTATAAGTAAAGAACTGTTTTTTGAATACGCAAATGAACGTTTCATTGCGAACAATTGACTAAGCACAGCAATTTTGCATACCTGACGTAACACTAGAAATGAACCATATGACTGATTACCTTCATATTCTCGATACTTTTCTCTTACATTTCCTGTATATGAGGAAAATGTACGCGATGGCCGGTGTAAGCGGACGATGAGTGAACGCACGAAAATGATAAGGCCTCCATGGCTGCGCATTTTGTGCAATGCTGATAAGGTACGCAAACACACAAAAAAGGTGCAGCCCGACTATAGTTGCTCGGTGTAATAATCTTCATGGGGTTTTACCTGGACTTGCCTAGCCCAAGCAAATATGATACGGAAAGCAGAAACGACTAAGAAACATAATATATTGCCCAAAAAAGCAAAACCAAGCAAAAAAATTGATTAAGAATGCGGAATACTTGAAGCTTAGCAATGATGTTGTTGCTCCCTGGCCGTACCCAGGGGCATTGAAATAAGGGTAGTGGTGAGTTCAGGGCAAGCACATCTTTAATACTTCAATCTTCCCCGGTGTCCACCTCCACGCAACCCAGTCGGTTGTGTTGCCAAGTGAACTGGGGGCAGTCCACTGGGTACCCAGGACAGGACTTGTCTTATCCAGATGGGAAGCACCGATCCTGCAAATGCTAGAATAGTGTAAGAAAGAGGAAGAGGAAGAGAAGAAGAAGAGGAAGAAGATGTTGCACCTATGCATCATAGATTCCCAGTAAGAAACAATATGCGTACTGTTTTCGGATAACGTGTGGTAGGTTTCGCAAAGGATTAGTGAACACGTACACTTCATGGTCAAAGAAACAGCTGTTTGTAAGTCTAACACTATTTGTGCATATAGAGCTTGGTGTTAACGGTGCCAATGGTTCTGGACACAATTTACTAAGCTCTCTCTCTATAGTTTTGATCTGCCAAACTTGTGCTGTTCGCCGCCATATTTTTACTTTGTATTTTACCATTTCCTTGATCGTCTGTAGTTCACAACTAGCTGCTTCAGATGTGGTGCTTGTTGTTGTTGGTGGTGGCCTGCCTTGTCACTCCCGGGCCGTCTTTCGCCGGACTTCGGCCGGTTTTCTCGGCCATCGGCGGACTCAGCACGTGCTTCGAACCGTGCGTCGGCGATGTCATCTTTGCCATGCGAGAACTTTTGTTTTTCGAGGATACCATCAACAACTTTGAAAATCTCTGTCTGTAAGTATAGTTGCGCACTACACAAAACACGTATCGAATGACGACTGTGGCCTCCTTAAGGGTGTTTTTTTTTGCAGCGAATTTGACCATGCGCCTGTCGGAATAACATGCACAAAATCGGGCACGGCTAAAACGAGACAAATGCATGCCACTTACTCGCTAATAAAGTAGCTTAAATATCTAAACTTTGTGGTGTTTCAACTGAATTTAGGCGCGTGCATACAGCGCTTTTTCCATTGCGGAAGTTTATGAAGCAAACGCCTTGGCCTCTTCGAGTTGCAATTAAGCTTCCAGTTTAGCAAAGGTTTTAAGAACGCGGCTTTCAGCACCTACGAGAACGCGTCGCTATGCGTCATCGCGAAGGAAGAAAAGTGCGCGCGGCGTAATTCGTTTGCGGCTGCTGCCAACGCGTCCGACAACGTCCGGCGGAACTGTGACGAGCAGCACCGGCTGGTGGTCGCACAACTACCATGCGTCAAGAAGAACCTCACCGATCTCCTCAATGGTGAGTGGCACAACTTTGCTTTCCTTGGATTCAACTACATTCGAACAGGGGAAAGGAGCCGTTTGCGCTTGTGAAATAGGCCTAAGGACGTAAACATGTAGAAAATGCTCGTATGTGAAGTGCAAAAACCCGCTTGGTGTTCAAAATGTGGGGAAAGAACGAGCCGTTTGAATGGTACTAACTCAGCTGCTACACAACTAACAGTTTGTTGGGAACCGTAAGGATTTGAAATCGTGGTTACCTGGTGCTCCACACTAACCGTATTTCTTCGTCCCTTGGGAGAGGCGGTGGGAGGGAGGGAAAGGTGGTCCGATAATCAACAAGCCATCCCTTTCACCAACGACATGTGTTTTTGAAAAAAAAGAAACTTTTTAAAAATGTTGTTTCCAGATTGTGACTCGCAGTGTTGGATTACGCGAGCTGCGAACGATATCGGAAATAAGGACATCGATATCGACTCACTGTCCGCCCACGGTGCGCTTGGAGTAGTGGTGAGTGGAACATTCTTTGTTCATCGAAATTTTCTCGGTGGAATGTATACGAATTGCAACATGTTGAATTGCTCTTTCGGTTACAAATGTTAGAAACATATAGACAGCTCAACGCTTAAAAGGAATTGCAAACGAACTTTAATGCTAGATATGTTTCAAATATTTGTTACTTTGTATTTAGTGCGGTTAACTTAACTATTGATATCCTCGGGTGTTATGCATACATAACAAGTATGACATGAACTAAGAAAATAAATGTCTTTGCAGAATCTGAACGAGATATGCCTAACGACGAGTTGCTTCGCGTCTTGCGTTTCGAACCGTTTGAATGTCGCGTGCCTTTCTGCTGGAACCGAAATAATTGTAAGCTTCTTCATTCACTGACTCCTACTTACAAATGGACTACCCAAGTTCCAGTAAAATCTTAAGGGATCCTGGTGGCAGGCTATCATGCCCTGGGAAGGGTGATCTTCACTCTAGATTACTGTCAACACAGTAATGTAATGTATAGCACTCATGAAGGCAATATATCTTGTAGAGTGGTCGCTGAGGGAACCGGTATGCTGTAGACCCACAATGTCCACCTTTTCGCTAGACCGCTGCTAATACAGTTCCGCGTATATGTTACAACATTACATAAACTTCTTTCAGTCGGCCATTTTGCGTCCGTTCTCCGTGAACGCACTTCTGCTGGCTGGTTCGGACCCGGTGCTCTCCGGATTTCTGCAAGAGCCAATCCCGGACAGTTGCAAGGCGTTTCTCAATGTGGCCGACCTATCCAAGATGTCGCAAGGCACTTTTCAAGTGGTTCGGTTTTTGTGTTCTCTTGCAGCATGCCTCTGAAGAAGACACGTTTTACCTTCACAAAAAATGGTCAAGATCGGACAAATTTCGACAGAACAAAAGGATAACATCAGACATCTGTGGCATCGTCAACATGCATACATTCGGCACAACAAACTTTATTTCATATTCTTTCTTTATATAAAACATTATCACATACTAAGACGATAATCATGCTGCAACGTTGTCTATGCATATTGAGAGCTCCTGTTTGTATGTGTTTGTTTGTTTGTTTGTGTCGATGTTTGGAAAAACCCTATTCTGGGATCGTCACAAGGTCGACATGACAACATTATGAATTTCGGTTTAGGACGCAGATGCTCTGTCGAAGCTGCAGTCGTCTCTCGAGACCACCATCAAAGAGTACGACTACGACACGGCGAACGATCCACCAACAACCACTCCTTCATCCAACACCTCGTCAGCCTCCTCCCCCATCCTCTGCTACGGAGAATCCGTCCTCCTCACTTGGCGACACAACGCAAGTTCCCTCTTCTTCATCGCATTCTCCCCATTCCTCTCCATTCGTATCCTTCCATACCCGACGTCGAAACGGGCCTCAACCGTCAGTTCACTAGATGTTTTGGTGTCCGATCATCCCATGGTTTTTAGCTAGCTATTTGTAATAATTGCATGAAAAAGACCGAATAAATGTATATTACAGGTAATCTTCATTGAGTGAAATTGGTTATTGTATTGATCTACCACTGCGTAGAAGGGGCGTAGGGGTGTACCGGCAAGAGACGCTCTATACCGCGCAGTAGACCCGGATTCGATCCCCGGCACCGTCCCAGCTCAACAACTCCGGGGTCGGCAATTGGAAGTGATATTCACGAAAGTAATAGGTTTGGCGAAAAGGTTGGGGAAACTCCGGACTTAAATGCCCCACTGCGATTCCATGGTGCAGTAGTTGCCGGAACTGTGCGGCAGTTGTAGCTACCTCTGTGTATCCGCATAATCATCAGTGGCGCGAATGATTTATGCGAATAATTCGTCGCATTTGACAGAAGTTCAAAGCACACAGAACAGGGCCAATCCGATTTGGCGAGAAGTGAGAACGGTTGGCTGGTCAGAATACGCCGAATTCAAACCCACATTTGAATTTATGCACATATATCGCCTATGCTGTACAGAATATTGGCCTACTGGTGTTTATGATTACGCATTAAGGCTCGTTGTCTAGAAAGCTGCATATGAACCGCGTCATACTGCTTCAGGAAATCTTACGGATTTGGGCATTGTGATATAATTTGAAGATTTGTATGGAGAGTATGCGTTATTCTACTGAGTGAGGGAAGTAACGGTGAAGAGTATGGAAGGAAGGTATCGGATTGCTTCAGACCGTTGACTACTGCTGAAGTCCGCATACGCAACTTGTACAACAGAAATGCTCATATTTTATCGATAAGATCGATCACTCAATGAAAACCATATTGTTGTTTGGCGTATCGGCTGTGCTCGTGGCAACATCCAGGGTGGTCCCCGAAGCCGTTGTGCGTTTCGCGATTACGCAGCGCAAACAGCGCCGAACAGCGATTGCCAGCTCGGCGAACTGTTCATCGGAAACGCAGCGTTCACCAGAATCGTCATGTTGCCGCTGTAGGATGGAAAGATTTGGCGTGCGTTCATTCCCGATCCGAGGTACAGCCAATCACCGCTGGATTGTTGAAGCATGATCGGCCCGCCTGAGAGAATCCAGCATCTTTGCCTATCTCTTTAACTCGTTAACTCGTTTTTTTTCTTTCGATCTAACTTTTTTTTCATTCGTTAACTCTTTTTCTAACAACTGACCAGCGAATTCGTGCTCCCTAGCTCTTTAATATATTATATAAAGCAATATTTTATTGTGAATCTCTATGGACTGATATTTATACTATAATATATCTACCAAATAATATAGAACGCATACAAAAAGGTGCACCGCTAACCTTGGAATAGCCGAACTACTTCTTGCTCGAAGAAATCATTGTCGGCGACACCCTTGATGCAGAAGTAGTCATCGGGATATATAGTAAAGCCTGGCTGGGATGCTATCTGCAAGAAACGATTAGAGATTTTTGCTATTTAACATGAATTGAACACATAGGCTACTGGGTAAGTATGCAACGTGACTTCCATTCAATATGTCGTTCAAAAGGCAAAGTCGCCCGCTTTCAAGGCATTTCGCCTTGCGGGTAGTCCTGAGAAGGCCAGGACGTTGTGGGGCAATTTAAGTCCGAAGGTGCCCAGTCATTCACACGGACCGATATATGTCATTGCTTTATGCTGTTGTCGTTCAACAACGGCATACAGCAATGACATTTGTTATCACCAGCAAGGCGCGTACCGTGCTGCTACAAAACGATGGCGTTTGCAGTTGCACTGGATACGTGGTGAACGTTCGAGTGCCGAGTGGTGAACCTTAATTAACTTCCTCGAAGTGGAACATTGTTAAATAACCACCTCAGCAGGTAGCAGCTAGTTGGTCTATTCTTTCGACTATTCAGTTCCCGACCATAATAAGGAAAGGCCTTCTTGTGTGGTCCATGTTACGCAAAAATCTTGGCCGCTTACTCAGATTCCAGTAGAAAAGAGTTGCGCTTCCCGGTGCCAGTGTTGTGTCGCAATTGATCGGCGGTGGTGTCAGCGGGATTTGCGGAGTGAAACCAATGTACTGGATCTGGATATAGCTGAACACATTTGTTGACTGCATAGTGGAGAAAGTAAAGTGCTTCTCGCAAACCGTATTCAGAGTGTTTTTATGCAAAAATCAAAATGAATGGCTCAGTTAGTTGATTTATCATTAAGTGGGTCCGAACATCGGACCCCCTTTGCAACACCTTAGCCAAAGGGCGTGAAACATGTTTAGTTATGAGAGTTATATTACCACTACTTCAATTTCTTCATGGTTCTCTGAAAGCTATATGCACAGTAGTCCTCAGATCGACTCTGGGCGGGCCACGGGGTACATTTTACGTTCACAGGATATAACGCTTAAGGTGCACTCAGTAGAAAACATATTCCGCTAACCTTACAGCTCTCGGCATTCCTGGACCACTGTAAACAGCCGTCGCATTGTAGACTTGTCGCTTGTATCTGAAAAAAAACCCACGAGTTGTTTTATACTTAATGTTCACAAACACAACTTTCTTGTTAGTGTGGGTAAGAAGTTGGCACCTTACATAGTTATTCATACAACAATCGAAGCCAAAGTAATAGCTTCAGATTGTGATAGGCAAGTTAGCTATTTTCATTCATGAAAGAATGGAAAACAGTTATATGTGTAGAAGAGCTTGAAACATAAGTGGTAGTGCACCCGCTTGGGCTATGTTAGTTATAGTCGACTCCGACAAGAAAAAAAAGCGGCGGGCCCTTGCAAAGTCCCGCCCAACTGCATTAGGCTAACGAAAATGCAAAATTAACAGTTCCTAAATGAAGCTACAGCCAATTACATGTTTTCGCTCATTGTCGACAACATTCTTTGAGTATGCGATTGAACATTTCACTACTAACAAATGACTGCAGGCAGCAATTTTGCTCATCGGACAATTTCGTGGCTCCTATGCATACAATAACCATAGTGTGACCAACCACAGTTATATCAACATCCTGTAAAATGTTTCTATATTGAAATTTGGACCTCCTAGAGTGTTTTCAGTTCAAAACTTTCGGCATCCTGTAGGTTAGTCACAAGTCAGGAATGTGTGTAGTCCTATACGCAAACCAGCACTTACGGATCGTCATAGTAAAAGTATATGACGTTAATCGCATCGTTGACGCTGTTCTGAATCGGCACGAAGCAGCTGAAGTCGGTGACGATCCACTCCGACGACAGCAGCGTCACCATGCAGTACGTGCACGCCGACGCGTTCTGCATCACCATGTAGCCGAGCCACGGATACTGGCTGGCATCCGAATTCGTCCAGAGCTGCAATGGTTTGTAGCTTGTAATGTGTAGATTAGTGCGAAGTTTGAGCGAGCTGCGAAACCCTCATTTTCGTTGTGGCAGACATGTGTGTTCCCCCAACAAACCCACAACTTCAATGAGGATAACATATAGGGAAATGGAATTGTACTGTACTTACTACCCTGTTAAGGATGCTGACCATAAATTACATTATATTCCAAAAAAGAGCGTTTATTAAACTATTGCAGTAAACGGTGAATGAAACCCTCAAAATCGAAGGTTACTTTTTGTGACCGTAGAAGATAGTGGGGCACATCAAGCAGCAATGCTCTTGGAGCACTTGAGTCCGCGATACTTATTGTGCAGAATGGAATCGGAGCAAAATCAAGAGTACCTCTATGCCACCGTCGCAATTCAACGGAAATCTGCTGTCACCAACGACCGTGTCTGAATGCATAGATTAAAAAAAGGAAACTACAAAAGGTGACAATGCGTCAGTATGAGCAAGCACTGGCAATGCTAGAAATGTACGAAAAGTCAACAATCTAAGGAATCAGCTTTCTTAAACAGTTTACTTGCTGAGCTGCAGCAGTTCTTCCAGCAGTACACCAATTCGTTGACAGCAGTAAAGCCCTTGCATTGCATATCCGAGACGCATGATTGCTGTAAACAAAGCAATTTGAAACAGAAAAATCCATTTCTTTGAAAAAATCTGTAAATACATTGTAGTCACAAGGATTAACTATTCAATTACTTTGTCTTTTAAATATAGAGCGTAATTTCGCTAGACATTGCACATCTTTGTTCTAAGAATTATAAGAGCTCGTTAGTATGCGGGCAAGCTTTCCAAAAGTATGCTACTACACCTCATCATTCTTGAAGTGATTGATCGCCAAATAATCCTAGGTGATCCGGAAACAGCGCTACATGGTTCCTGATTTGTGACCAACGTACAGTATGTCGAAAACCAGGACGTCCAATATTTCCATGGTTACATTTCACAGGATGTTGGCCACAGTGCCGTCAACGCTTACCAAGCATTCAGGCGTGACCACTTGGAGCAAGATAAAGCCAACTGCAACAGTCGCAAACTTCCCGAACATTCCCGATCAATCGATGTTGTATGCGAATGATCTTTCCTCGACCGGCATGCCGTTTTATGCAGTTTACGAGGCGCAGATATGCACATCATTACGGAGTATAAGAAGATTTGTTCAAAGAGACTGACGCGGCAGTGGAAGAGGAAGGAGTGAAGTACACAGAACATACTAGAGATAGAGAGAGAAGCAGTGAGTGAGTGAGAGAGGCAGAGTGAGAGAGTGAGATATGATATAGTGATATACTTACAAGGATTTTGCCAAATACAACACACACACGTATGCAACTCGCCTGGCCTCGAGCTGTTGTAATACCTGTCTTCATTTTGTACAAATGTCCAAACAAAATATATTAAGCAACTTTTTTCGTGACATACAGTTGTTTATGCAAGTCTAGAGCAAGTTATCGTAGCAGATCAAAGAGCTCGGTAGTATGATAGTATACCTAACATTGTCCTATGGAACACGCTCGGGGCTAATTGTCTATTCGTTGCTCTCAATTCTCCACACATGAGGCGAATAGACTGCCAACAGCGAGCGTTGCGGGTTCGGTGTTTTGGTACATCGAGATCATTTCTATAGGAATACCCGACTACGATCTGTACGATTATCCGATTGTTGCTGTGCATATGCATATCATGGTTCCTCCACAAGGCAAGGGCAAAGTGTACCGTTTTCAAGGCATTTCGCCTTGCGGGTAGTCCTGAGAAGGCCAGGATCCTCCACAGTTGATACATAATGTAAAACTAATAACATTAGTACATTCCTTTCTACTTAGGAAACAACAATCGGCTGTAGCCTTATCACAGCAATTGTAACACGAATTTAGTGGTGTCCGTGACAGTAAGCAGGCTTACCCTTCTCACACTTGTAAGTTACGTTGATTCGCATGCTATGATAGGAGTAGGTCCTTAGAGTATTCAGAAAACTTGGCGTTTATCAGACTACAAGATGTTTGTGCATAAAGCCAGCTACGCGAATATTTTCTACGTTGGTTTACAGTCAATCGTTTCCTTGTCTCCAAAAGAGAATGCATAGGTTCCGCAATGATGATGATAAAGGACATTGTTTCGTAGGTTAAAGAATGAATGACCAATTTGATCACTGTCTATTTCTGAGAGGCAAACTTTGCAACTTTGACCTCACTGACGAAGACCTATATTTCGTGGCCGGCGCATAAATTACATAGCACTGCCGCATGCCGCATGCGTTTGTAATCCCAACATACGAAATGAGCAATGTATACAGAGTAGGGGATAGACAGGCATGTTCATATAAGACAATATTCAAATTGTCAGTATCTTAAACACTCTCAAGTGGACTTTTTATTGCGGTCCTATTTTGTTGGCAACTTAGCGCTTGCATGTTACATTCCGTTTGGCTGACGTGTGTACGCAAACCGACATTTAGTTTCTTTGCCTTGCCGAGATTTATTGCAGGCAATTGTTCAATGTTCCGTTGATTATGATTCGGCTGAGGATGGCAAGCATGATACCCACAACTTCCAAGCAAGATTAGGTGAATGTAATGCATACATCAAGCTATCGTAACTCGAATGTCGTTGCATACACGCGTTATTCATATTCATCATATTGTCTTTATTCACGTCGAGTACTTGCGCAGCTATTAACCTTAGCCTCGATCGGTTAGTCAGCATTGGCTAGGCGCAGACGGAGCCGAACAGTGTTTGCCAGCTCGGTGAACTGTTCATCGGATACGCCGATCGGACCAACAACGTGTTGTTCTCACCGGTCGTGTACCCCACACGTGCGTCCATTCCGGACGCAATGTACAGCCATGAACCGTCGTCCTGCTGCAGCATGAGAGGTGCTCCTTAAGAAACAGTAGTGTCTCTGTGTGTGTGTGTGTGTGTGTGTGTGTGTGTGATCCAGACTCTCCTTCTCTGGCACCCTAGCCATTCCTGGGGAGGAAGGAGTATCTGGTTATGCTATGTGAGGGAGAGGTAAAAAATAACTCTACCTCTAGAACCAAACCTATTCCACTATCTAGTCTAGCACATCTGTTATTAACTTAGGGAGGGTGGTCCCTAAGGTTACAATGCAGTTCATAGAAAAACTACTTCATACGTGAACTTCTCTGGCAAGCTCAGAACGGACTATAATTGTCAGTCTCACATTCATACTATATCCACTGAATGTTGAAATAACTGTGGATGTTAAATAATGAGCTCGAACCTTGGAACAACGTAATAACGTTGTCTTTGAAGAATGCATTGTCCGCAGCGCCCTGTATGCATGCGTACGATGGGGGAAAATCCATAGTTATTGTGGCCGCTGCTATCTGAACATTATGAAATCACCGGTTATGAGATTGCATCTGCAGTTTATGTAAGTGCAGCAAGTTGATGAATGCATACTTTACTATACTGTGCTGGGTACTATAGTGGTAAAAGTGGGAATCGGCTTTATGGAAGCGGTCGAACGTTGTTTGGAAGATTGAAATAATAGAACGAGCAAGATTCGTACTGTTGCGACGCATTGCGCAGGCGTCTTGAGCTGCACGTTTCTGATGCTGAAGGTCCGGGTACCCAGCGGCGTGCCTGATTGAACATACAATAAGAAGTAGAAACGAATTGTTTTACAAGTTTCGCACACAGCGACGTACGCCCACGCGTCGTGTGTGTGAAGTAGGCCGTTTTGTGTTCATTAGAGTACAAACCTAATCAAGTATAACCTAGAAAAATAGAACTAGTTGAAATATGTATTAAACTATGCGAAAGGTACCTAGGTTTACAGTTCAAGGCGTGCGCAACTCGGGAAACAGTGCTGTTGAAACGTCCAGAACCAACTTGGAAGCTCACTATGCTCGGAAGAATGTAAGAGAGTGTAGTGTGTGCATACACTTACGATCCCCTCTCCCTTATCGATGGATATTGGGCAGGGGTGGATGTAAAAACTACACTATCTAATGCAGTTACTCATAAAATGTTTATTTTGTTCTTTTTTTATTTACCACTAGTACGTTTGCCAGCGTTTCACAATGAAAAAAAAATGCAACAATGTTATTATGCTCCAGCTCTATGAGCTAACACAGAAAGGCAGTAACCAAAACGTTGTTTTACTATTACAGTAGCACCCCACTCGTGTTATTGGAACTCCTGACTCCGTTCTGTGCAAAAATTCAACTGCCGATTTATATTCCGATTTGCAAACGTATTCAAACTCTTCCTAGCCCAAATCAGCGTGAGAAGCTTGGTTTTTGATATTGAGACACGAGGAGGCATATAAACCCGTTAGCAATTCGGTGATATGCGATGTAAGCATGACGATCAGATTTCGCTATGTCGCGAGCGTCGGACATTCATACAGTACGAAGTCAGACATTCAAAAAATCCGCCTACCTAAATCCCAGTAGAAGAACGATGCGTTTGTTGGAGCCAGCGTAGTGTCACAGTTGATGGGCGCCGGCGTTAATGGAATTTGAGTGGAAAGTCCAATGTATTTGATTTGGATGTAGCTGGAACGAACGTACGTAATGATTTTCAACAGAGGATCGGAGAGCTTTCTGACTTGTTACTGCAGTTGAGGATGAATTTTGTACTGTAGGCAAAATTTTGTATTGTTGACACACAGGAGGTCGAAATTTACGTGGAAACAGTGTTGAAATAACTGTGATTGGTCACAGCGTGGATATAATGGGAGGTGGACTCACTTTGTCACATTTGGCATTCCCGGTCCATTGTAGACACTCGATGCCTGGTACACTTGCCGCTTGTGCCTGAAAGAAGTATGTAAGCGGAGAAATGTATTACACTATTATCCAAGTTAAATACCCCACGGTTCTGCTTGTCTATTTTTGAAGCCTGATCTCCAATGATCTTCTTCACACACGATCACTATGGATTCCAGAAGTCAAAATGGAATTTGAATTCGGGCACCTACTGAGCATTCTAGCCTTCTCGTTTCTTCCCGAATCGAAAGCTTTGAAAGGAAAGAACTCTGCTTTGCATGTGGATAACTGTAGTCCAGTGGACCTCTTCCAAGCACCTACGGATCGTCGTAGTAGAAGTAGATCACGTTGGTAAGTGCATTGACATTGTTCGCGATTGGCTGGTAGCAGTTGAAGTCGGTGACGATCCAGTTCGATGATATCAGCGTGACAACGCAGTACTGACAGGTCGACGAGTTCTGCATCACCATGTAGCCGAGCCACGGATACTGACTGGCCTCCGAATTTGTCCAGAGCTAAGCAATATCAACATTTTGATTCAAAGTGAGTTTGTCCACCGCTTAGCAGGCAGAAAACGAGGATTCAAAGCGATTTTGTTCATAACTGAACTGAAGAGGTCGAACATTTGGATTTGAAGTTTTTTCTATTACTTTGCCTCGGAAATGTATGCCTAAGGGTCCAGAAACGTCTGAGAGGGTAAGCGAGCATTTCGGATTTTACCATGGAAATGGTATAAAGGCTCACTTTTCATCTTTGAATATTAACACACAAAAAATGGTTTTATACGATCAAGCTCCTCTTAGGTTCATTATGACGTCAGTTTTCCTTGGGTAGAGTCTAGCGTATGACCAACGTATGACCGGTGTCTGTTCTTCAGCACGATAATGTGATACGCGAACAGTCCATCAGGTGACGTCTTACTGTCCGTTGTAGTGCTACTGACAATGATCTCAATGCCAATGCCAACGTTACCTCAATGCCTCCATCGCAATCCAGCGGGAACTTGCTGTCCCCAACCACCGTATCTGAAAACCTACTATTAAACTCCCTCTTTGCAAACACATTACAATTAGGTCAAACAAAAAGATGTTATCTTTATCAGTTTCTAATCCCTCCGTAAGAGATCTAGTTAGCCATACCAATCGATGACCCTTCAAAATCGTAATCGCTCAAGCGTATAAGTACACATGTGCGTATAGGTTGACATGCGTGACGGGACCCAATACGTACTTTTAAGCAAAGTGTAGCTTATCTGGTCTACCATGACATTTGTTGTACGGAACAATAAACAGGTAGTTCAAAATACTATCGCATCAACAGGTAGACGTACCGTGGCGACATATCAGTCATATGGTGTCGACATTAACATGTATCATCCTATAAACGTTGAAAAAGCTGACATACTGATAGAGCTGCAGCAGTTCTTCCAACAATACAGCAAATCGTTGACGGCCGTGAAACCCTTGCACTCCATGTCGGAGAGGCAAGATTTCTGTAACAGCATGTATCTATATTAAGTTGTATGTCAGAAACGCATGGTTTCCCAAAGCTTTGACAATATGTAAATGCAAATTCCATTGCACATAAATACACATAGTTGTGTGCTTTTCTGTTCATGCTTTCTTTTTCATATACGTATTTCTATATTTATGCAGATATACTTTCTAACAACATTAAGCTCACCGGACACGTTGTCGCGACTCCATCGAGTAGAAAAAATGCAACGGCAGCCGTTACGACGAGTTTTGTCAGCATATTTGATGGAATTGTGTCTGCCACATTCCTTCCATTCGGGACCATTTTATGCATTTTGCTCGTCAAACATGCGCATATTAACCAGTGTTGAGATGATTCGCCGCGGAACGGAGTGTGTAAGGCGGAGAAGGGTTTACAGCCCCGGAATCGGTTTAGTTACTTACTACTATGACATACTCTACGTTAAAGGGGGCCAGAAACCGCGATTCCTCGGAGGCAAAAAAAGCACTGTTTCCTTATACAGTTGCGCCGTTCACAGAGGTTGCGGGTCTGTTATACATACATTTCTGACACAATGAAATGACGGTTGTCCTTTAATACCTGGCTTTTTCATAAGCAACTTACAACATCGTGAAAAAGGCTTTTTGGTTAATTGAATCGGAATATCTTGGTAAATGCGCCCGAAAAGTACCACATTGATAAGAATGACAGACGAATGTTTGTACATACAGAACGGTGTCATGTGTTCGAATAGTATTTGCGCTGGACCAAGGAACACACATCAATGGCTCCGGATGTGTTTGTTTGCAAAACTGGTCGTCTTCAAGAAGCGAAAACAT
>JACMIJ010000759.1:0-15823 GCA_014805365.1 Koerneria luziae
GCTGGATTCAAAGTGCGTATGAGACAGTCCCTGAGGCGAACGTAAGCCACATATAAAAGACAATGAACCTTCTTTCAACAAAAGTAGAAGGTAAAGCAAAAACAAGTTGCTGCTGTTCAGAATGTTTGTATTCTATTTGAAATCGAAAAAAAAACCTTATTTTCGCATATACATATACGTATTATTGAAATACCTGATTCCGTTCTTTACAACTGTTGATGCATACTCAAATCTTATTGTCATCGCTCTAACATGAAATATGCAACTAGAAATAAGCTTTTTCATTACGAGCGTCCCAGCACAGACAGCAATTTTGCATTTCTTACTTTTCAGAAAATCGAGTGAGCTTTACAGCCGCTGACATATTAAAAAAAATTGCATATTTAGTCAATAAATACTATTCAAAAGAACAAGGATGATATAGGCATTTTTGGCGCGAAAACGGCAAATTCAAAATGCTGCTATTTAGGCGACCTTGGTTGGATTCTCGTTTGCCGGTGTGCTCTACCTGTCGGTGATCGTTTGGATGATCTTCGACATTTTTCGCGTTCTCGATAATCTCGTCTCGAATATGAGTGTACGGACGAGAAAGTATCATAAACTGATGACGAAGATTCTGATTGCACAGGTACTATTGGCTTACTTGACTCCGTTCTGTACAAATATCCGACTGTCGATTTATAATGGTATCTTATTGTTAGGTTTCTGTCCAATTACCCATATTTGCCAAAGGATTCAATTTTTTTCACAAACCTATGTGATTTCACAAGCTTGTGAACTTGTACTGAATTGTAAAAAAAACTTGAATAATCAAAATTGAATATTTAGCGACAGACGGACATTTGTACAGAACGGAGTCAGGTATGCAGTCATGTCTGCCCCACACTCTCTCATGGACAGAGAAATTTTTCTGTCCATGGGAGAGGTTACAGCAGTTCTATGTTGAGTGAGATGTGTACACACGTGTGATGCGGAATAAGTATGTGAAAAAACGAGGAAATAACTTACTATACATATTGTCGATTTGTGAAGAAAGTTTTTTTTATTGAGTAAAGGAGAGAATGCTTTCTGGGGAAAGGGAAGTAAACGTACACACGCTTAGAGGAGGCCAGAAACCGTGATTTCTCGGAGGCAAAAAAACACCATTTCCTTATATAGTTTCCCTCTTTCACAGAAGTTGCGGGATTGTTATACACACATTTCTGTCACAACGATATAACAGCTCCTTTAATAGTTTTCGATCTTTGGTTTTCTAACAGGCTCCTTTTCAGGCCACACTACCTACACTTTTTGTCGTTCTTCCGCTCAATATTTTGATGATATACATTATTTTCGCCTTAGATAATGACGGTAAGCAAATGTTTTCTGTAACAGCTTTTGCTATGACGAAAACATTTTCTAACAACTTGCGATCGCGTTGTCACCGGGATGGCGCCGCAGCCGAGCCATCCCGGTGACACAATACATGCACTACCGTATTACAGCGTATTTCATGTAATACGTGCGTTATTCCATAGATAAGAGAAAATAACAAAGCACAAATGATATTTTTTATCCGAGGTAGGAATCAATTGTTTAGCCAATGTTTGGATCAACTCAAACAATTGAGCTAATTAGATTGGGGTAACTAATTATGCTTGTATGAGTACATTGTGCATAACATTGTTGTTCGCCGATGAACTAACAATAGCAGCGTCTGTATCGCTAAAGTGGTCGGGAGTTCGATTCACTGTGCGACCAGCTTTTTTGCAAGTACAAAAAACCCAATCAATTAAAACAATGTATAATAATCCGCAACTTTGAATCGGAGAAGCTAATAAGCTTTCTTTCAGTCATCTTTCTGCTCGGTTCCGTCATTCTCTCGCTGCATTCACTGGTGCATTCCGTGGTTACGATAACGTTAACTGCTCCATATAAGTAAGTAAATTACAATGTTTACAATGTCTATGCGCATTTCATAGTACTGTACTGTGCTGTACTGTCACAGTACAGTACAGTACAGTACAGTACTTACAGCACATTACATAAATTATATTATAACAGTACATTACTGTTATAGTCATATCGCGTTCTTTTGAATGTTAAAGGAGGTCGAAACGGCATGCCGAAGTAGTGTTACTTCCGCCGATCTCGAATTTGCATATCACTTTCAAAGAGCCAAATTTTGTTATCGTATGCAAATTAGGTACCGGAAGTAGCATTCTACATATGTACGTATACCACATCATGTTGAGACAGAGCAAATTCCGCCTCTCACAAATATGCAAATTTCATTGATTGGGTGCAGTGGTATGCAAATTAGGTACTGTAAACCGGCGGAAGCAACTGATGTACATTATAGTAACAGTAAATTGAAGCAAATATACACAAAACTGTTTTTTGTGCCAGGTCAAAGGTGCGGAGAATGTTCTGGCATATGCGATACTCCGCGAATCTTTCGAAGCGCTCGGTTGTACTGGAATTGCCGAGTCCGACATACTTCGTCTCTTCCGTCTATGCTCCGAGTGTTACCGATTGATACGGTGTATTTGTTTCGTAGTGGTGTAGCGGCAGGAGGCGCTGTATGCAACGCAGAAGACCCGGGTTCGGTCCCCGGCAACGTCCCTACCCAACCAAGGTGTCATCCCTCCGGGGGTCGACAATTAGCAGTGATAGTTTTACGAAAGTAATTGGTCTGGCGGAAAGCTTGGGCAACTCCGGACTTAATAGCCTCAGGACGTCCTGGCCTACCAATTGCCGGCCGTTACCTTGTGATTGCGTATAAATCGTTCACAGGTCCTCTCGTTGTTCGCGACATTCTCATTGTCAGTACCATACGGTTCTAGAGAACGAAGAGCTGTCTTGAATCTCCCTGGAGGGGACACAAAGTATCGCCGGTCTAATGCCTCATTTATATGAAATTATAAAGGTGTTGAAGCAGTGAACAAAGAAATACGTATATTTTAACCGGAGGTCTATAAATGACTTTAAAAACCGCGTTGAAAAGGACAGGAAAACGATTACATTTGTCACATGAGCAGTGCAGATCAAATTGACTTGCGTTTTTAATTTTTAGTGACGCAATTTCTAGTGCTTGCATTCGCAATGTATCTTAAACAATTTTAGGAATACGGAATAGTTGATATCGTAGCATTTTTGCACAAAGTAAGAACCATATTCATTTGGAGAAGTTAGTTCTTATTGTTAGGTGAAACAGATTTCTTAGCATGTTTGCTAGCGCAAACAGTCGTCGCTACCAATTTTTTAAATTTTTGCAAAGATTCTCGGTTCCACTGGAAGGGAGACTGCGAAAAATTCAGTCCAGTACAGAGCGCTAACAAAAAGACATTCTGATGATAGTCAATGGAACGATTACGCAACTATTATAATACTTTCACTTCACTTATTTTTTTTATTGAGATTGGATTGCTTTACAAACTTTACATGTTTTTTTATGCGAATCACCACGTCATGGTGAGACAGTGAAACTTCAACCGGTTTCACATTTGCAAACCCCTATGTTATGGTTTAAAAATACCTTTGCTATCGTGTTCAAAGAACCACGAAGGTATCGGGCCGGGTTTGGGTGGTTTCGGGTTCTTAAATTTCCCAAGTGTTCCTGGCACATCAGAAACCCCCGTCGAGGAACCCCTCTGATTACGGGAGAAGCTTTACCTTTACCTTTAACATGTTCGAATGAGGCATAGTAGACCGGCGGAAACAACTTGCAATGACGCCCATAAATAGCTAATTGTAAGCGTAACAAATCAGTTCAACGTCCTGTTTGTCTGCATTTTCATGTCAAATCACAATTCTGACAATAAGACCGCTTAGCGCGAACAAAAGATACGCAAGCGTCATTGGCGCGTAACGGCGTCAATTACGCATGACGACGCCGATAAAAGAACGAAGCATAGTGCGACAACAGCAAATTGTATGCTGAAACGGGTGAGTAATTGTCGATCTTAGGACTTTCATAGCATGGCTTCAATACATGTGATGCTGATGGCATTTTTCGCCAGTATTCATTGAATAGTCAATGGACAAGAGCAGCAACCGTTCGCGTATAAGCTGAAAGCACCCCCCCCCCTCCGGTTTGAATTCAAAGGTGAGCTTTACTTGAATGAAGCTCAGGCAGATGTTTTGAAGGTGAGACAACCCATGTCTTCTGGTTATTTTTGATTGTTTTGCCCTCTTTACCCTGGTCTCATTACATTGTGTTGAGAAAATTTTTGACGGTCGCAAATTTGCATATTTCATTTAGGTCCAATAAGCGCTATGTATGCAAATGAGGCAAGAGACCGGCGGAAGCAACATTCTTTTGCTCTTTAGACCATTCCTCCAATCGTTTCTTTCACATTCAAATTTGGAAGCTTTCTTATGCTGTCGTACTAACAATGAGTTTCTGTAGAACGTAGGACGTTGAAGTATTTATATGCCGTTTCTCTGTACCATGTTTCGTGTTTTGACATTTTCGTTAAATGCTGGAAAGGCATACTGCATATGCATGTGACAGATGCATAATAAATCTCCCCGTATAACTATTTCAGTTGTTTCTTTGGTAAATGCGTGGTGCAAGGAGGTGGGAGGGAGAGGGTGAAAAATTGCAGTCCAGTCAGTTTTTTTTCGTGCGTTTTTAGCAGCGATGCTGCGTTACACAGCGCACCGAGCTGCGTTGCGTGTCCGAACGTTCGCGTGCTATTGCAGTATTTGCAGTACTTGCAGAATTTGCAGAAAGATAACATCAAATGTAACCGTCATTATGATACCTGGATCGCTTCCTACGTGTTATGAATGCTTCTTCGTTCACCCGAACTCTACCCGATCCTGGACTTTTGAATGCGCTGGAAGTGACACATACCGTAATTGGCGTAGTGGAGGTTTTCGTAAACGCATTCACGCTCTGGCTGATCGCCTGTCACAGTTCATCCTCAATGAGGGATTACAAGAAGTATCTCGTTGCTTTACAGGTAAGTCATAACCAGTAATACTTATGTATGTATGAAAACGTCTAATAAACATTGGTATTTTTATTAACATAAGAAGACACTCATGTGACTACTGTTAATAACAGTGACACACGTGTAAGGAAAGGTTCTGTCGAATAAGTGAAGAAAAAGTACCGTAAGACCCTATTGACTACGTAGAAACTGTTACCGTATGTTTTTTTTAGTGCTATTACTGCGGAATTACTGACAAACAACACCTAATTGTAATGTAAGAATGAATGAATGGTTGCACAGCACTAATTGTAAGTGCTTGAGTATTGCGTGATACGTAGATCCGGCTAGTGTCACTATTGGAATACCTGACTCCGTTCCATTCAAATATCCGACTGTCACCATATTGTATGAAATCTAGCCTGCATATTTAAATTTTCTAGCTTATTCTATTCTTCCGCAACACATACTAGCATTAGATGCTTAGAAAACATCACCGAGTGACACAAGCTTTGAAGGCGTTAACAAAATTGAACATGTAACGACAGCCGAGTCATTTGTACAGAACGGAGTCAGATAATTCAACGATATTGCCTTCTGTTAACTAGAAAGCATCAATTGTTGCACGCAACCGCTGTTCATTTCATACTGCATACTTTTCATTCTTAAAGGACGCCGGAAACCGTCATTTCATTCTCTCAAAATGAGTTCATAATGAGTGTTTTATTGACCCGCAACTTTTGTGTTCAGGGAATAAACATAAGCAAATTCCTCGGTAAACTGACGGTTTCCGGCCCCCTTTAATACCTTGATACTATAGTATAATACTTGCTTGTAGACGTGTCACCCATTCACTGCAGGAACATTATCCTTTTTTCCCTGGAGCATTCTCGCGAACAAAAGGTTGTGTCTGCGCATTGGCAAACGCCTTACTGCGTGCATACAATCACCTTTATTCGTTCGGTTGGATTTGTAAGGGCAAAAAAGCATATGCTGCTATACTGGCGTGTTTTGCAACTTCTTTGAATACATGGTAGAGACCGAAACCGAGTTGTCTCACAACTACGTACAACGGCCTAACAATAAGTTGCCTTTTGTGTGATGTTTTGAGAAAACTAGCTCTCTAATAAGCTTGAAGAGTTAATAATCCTCATTCTTTCCTTGTTAAAGATGTTCACTATAAACTACATTCAGTGCAAAAAAAATGTGTGTTTAACACACTGCAGCACTAAACAGTGAATAAAACCCTCAAAATTGAGGGTTATTTTCGGTTAATGGGAGTCGACCACCATCACAAAAAAGGTGCCTCCCAACAACTAATGAAAATGTGTATATCGTTTTTCTTCGGACAATTCTGAATAATTAAAAGAAAAAGAACCCTCAAATAAAAAAAAATGTATAGTGCTTGAGTGTGGAAAACACTAATTTTTCAGTGCTAAGTATTTCCTAATCCAATTGAATAAAATGAGTGCTATAAACACTCAAGTATAATACAAAGAGTGTTTAAAACACTCGAATTGGAGGCTTATTTTTATCTGAGCGGGTGATTGCAGTTGTCCGCATGTTCGACGGACTTCTTCCTCAACATTCTGATGTCACCGATGGCGCTCCTTCCACTGCCCTGTTGTTATTCGCTCGGCGTACTGCGCAATTTGTTCGGAATACCGATGGTTTATCAAATGGTATGTGGATAGAATTTGTACAAATATCCTACTGCTGTTGTATTCTGATATCTTATTGTTAGGTTTCTTAGTGAATACACAAACTTGTTAAAGTATTCAATCGTTTGCAATTTTTTGCTTGTTTGCAATTAACTGTGAATAATTTGTGCGTTTGCAATTTTTTGCAATTAACTGTGAATTATTTGGATACGCCTACAAAATTGACTATTTTGAGACAGTATTTGTACAGGCGGAGTCAAGTATTCCAATAATACGCAAGCACAGCTTAACATGACAGCTTTCAACGTCTTTGCAGGCTTTCATGATGGTAAGCATCGTACTGCAAATGATGTCCATCGGCTGCTGCTTCTTCTACCGACATCAGGTACGTGCATGCAATTAGTGCGATCAGGCGCTTCCATTAATAGCATACATGGACACGCACGTTCCTGTTAGCGGGGTGACCCCCCTCCTTCCCATGCAGAAATATGTTAAATGTGGGGTGATACTCACATCTTGCGGTCCTGCTTTACACAGACAAGTAAACAAATGCGGGGTGACCCTACGTTCCCGGGAACGTCCTTGTCCATGTATGATTAATAGAAAAGGGAAGCATTCTGTTCTATGCTCAGAGAAACACAAACCTCAAATTTTTATTATTTAGCACACTTTAGTACTTGAATGTTTATAACACTCCTTTCAATCGGATTTAACACTGAAAAATGAGCGTTTTAGACACTCAAGTACTTTTCAGGCTTATTTGAGGCTTGCTTTATCTCTGAGTACACCCATGTATTCATGACTAATTGGAATAAGGCCTTTGTAGTCATATGCAAATGATTTACTGTAACACGTTGTGCATTGTGAGTGTACTCGTTGTCAGAGAAAAATAAGATTCAAATTTTGAGTGTTTTAAACACTCATTTTTTCAAAAGGATTGTGAAATACTTAGCACTAAAAACGAGTATCTTTAGCACCCAAGCACTATTCAGGCCTATTTGAAGCTTATTTTTCTCTGAGCAAAAAGATCACCGTTCAGGCAATCAAACCCTCTACCTCACGACTCAAACTCACAGCGTGTCAATACAATGCTTTAATTATCATCGTGACGCTCATATTTCTGAGTTTCGGCAGTTTCGTGTTCTTTGCGGAGATGGGAACGGACGCAACGTATGCACTACTAAGTCAGGTGTGATAGAAAAATATTGTTTTTTTACTTTGTTCCGTTTTTTGACAACCCTACCAAACTGTGAATAGAGTCATGCTTGAAATTGTGTAGTAGGTGATACGCATAACTTGAGAGCGACAACTGGTGCATTTGTGTTTCACTGGTTGCATAATATAACTGAATTTTTGGTGTAGGCAATGGGAAAGCTTGCCGGCATGGACACTGCACTTTAATGTTCTGGCTCATACCGAATCATGTTATGATTTGTGGTGATACGCATAACTTGCGGTTAATCTGCGGGGTGCTTTATAAAGACAAGTGACCAAATGCGGGTGACTCAACGTTCCCAAGAACGTCATTGTCCATGTGTGGCCGGCATGCGGCTTGAAACGACAATAAGAAAAAAACGTGAATACGCAAGTTCGAATATTTTTATGCTGTTGAACATTTTATGAACAACGAGGTTAGGTATTTCAATTGTTAATACGTGCTGACACGTGCATGCGTTTTGTATTTTGAATGTGCAAAATAGATCCAGAAACGCCCCACGCAAAATTCTCTGACATTATGCGGCGACTGAAACACACCACTTGTTGCACTGTTCAACGCCTTTTTGTAACATGTCTCAAGCTTGATCTTTACTGTTTGGGCATTCTTATTGTTAGCTTGGTGTTGTAATAGTACGAGTATTTCTTGAAATAAACAAAACAAATTTTCTTCTGTATTAATAAACCAGTTCCGAGGTGAACAACGATTTTTTCTCCAGGTATTCACCGACGCCGAGCTCGCCGAATTGCCCGGTGCTGCATGCTACAGCACGAATTCGATTGGATTCAAAGTGCGTATGCCGCTCAGAGAAAATAAAAATAACGTCAAATAAACCTGAATAGTGCTTGAGTGTCTAAAACACACATTTTTTCATTGTTAAATATTTTGTAATCCTGTTGAATAGAAAGAAACCTTACAATAAGATATGATCATACAATGACAATCGGAGAGTTGTGCAGAGCGGAGTCAGGTGTGCCAGTAGCTAATGGATGTCAGAAACCGTAAATCATTGGACGCAAAAACAATCATTTCCTTATATAGTTGCCCCCTCTCACAGAAGTTGCGGGTTTCTTATACACGCAATTCTGCAAGCACAAAACAACGGTTTCTGGCCTCCTTTAGCTGAAGAGATGTTCAAAACAAGAAAAACTCTTGATATTATATGTGTTTCCGGACCAATCAATAAGGTGAAGCTGTTTTACAGGCAGCCGAGATTGTTCTCCCGGCAGCCGGCGTCTTCTACCTGTCCGTCGTTGTTCTCATGATCTTCGATATTTTTCGCATCCTCAATAGTCTTGTATCGACAATGAGCGCGCGCACGCGAGTGTATCACAAACTGATGACCAAGATTCTTATAGCACAGGTAAATACCGTTCGAATAACGAACCCCCCCCCCCCCCTCCTCTTGTGTGTATGTTGCGCGCATGGGGGGGGGGTACATTTCTCTGTTTCTGCACAGTGTTTCATGACCACTGGTCTAATGCTGGCTATTGGCGGCTTTTGTTGAACTGTTGCTTGGTTTTAGTGGCAATCAATAGGACAACTTTGACCAACGGAAGTTGTACTCACATACATACATACATACTCACATAGTTCTTATATCGACACAGAAGTGGAAAAGCGCATTGTACACCATAAATTCATTCTTATTGTCAGAATTCATGTCATTCAGACAATTTCATGATCCAGCTTCCAATACAATGTACACTGCCTTCGTATGCTGTGATAACTATTTTACAACCATTCGAGCATGTGATTAGTAATAAGTAAAAGCGTAAAAGTAGAGTATAGCGTAAAAGGAAGCAGCAAATTGGAAAAGGAAGTTTGGAAGTCAAAGGATGATATATTTGTTTCTTGAAGCAGAAGTAAATACTACACAGTTTTCGATCTTCGACACTTGTAAGAATTCCGTTTTGGTTTTTTACTTTCCACTTTCAGGCTACATTACCAACTCTATTTATAATACTTCCGCTCAACATTTTAATGATATACATTATTTTTTCCATTAACAATGACGGTAAGCAAATGCGGTACTCGGAAAAATAATGAGCCTCAAATTTTGAATGTTTATGACACTCTTTTTTCAATAGGACATACGAAACAATAATAAATACATAATATTGCGAAATACAATTATATAGTGAGTGTTTTAAACACTCAAGCACTATTCGTGCTTATTTGAGGCTTATTTTTCTCTTATTGTTAGTATCTCATCCCACAACATGTTGCTTCCGGCAGTTCTTAATTTGCCTTTTATGCAAATCAAGAGTGTAGAATAAAGTACCGTGTTATCGTCCTAAGACAATTATTATGCTGTTTATGTTACTACTAATTTGCAATGCAAGCACTGAAGAAATTATGCTGTTTCAGTAGTGTTTTTCGCTTGCTCTATTATCTTATCTCTTCATTCGTTTGTGCACTCTACTATTACGTTATCGTTAACTTCACCATACAGGTAACTGAACAATTTATTGTGTGCTCCCGACTCTCTTATTTGTTCAAGTTGCAAATTTCGCAGCCTAACAATAAGACATACGTATCATATGCGGAATGTTCAAGGAGGGAATGTATTATGCCCAGTTGGGGCAAGGTGATATAATATCTACACTGTGACCAATCGCAATTTTAGAAACATCCTGTAAAATGTTCCCATTTAAATTTTGGACCTCCTGGAGGGTTCCAGTACAACATTTTCAACATCCTATACTTAGTCACAAGTCTGGGCAAGGTTGAGGAGTGAGCGTAAAAATAAGAAATGAAGCCACTACTAGGCGGGTGCTTATAGTCAATAGAGGTTAAATTTTAGAAAACACCACCCCAGATTTTCAATTATTTTTATCTTTTTGTGTTCCAGGTCGAAGATCAGACGGTTATTCGGCAAGGCGCTGTACAAGATGAGCATGTCGAAGAGGAACGAGGTACTCCACTACACGTTGCATACGCCTGTCTACCGTACTTCGTTTACATGTAATTGCATACGCAGTTTAGAGAGAAAACAAGCACAAGGATAACATAACTGGCTATGCTATTCCAATTAGCTCTATTGTTCAAACTATGGTTTATTTATTCCTACTCGCAGACAAATCTTTCCCTTTCCTTTTTTCTGTGAGTAGGAATCTATGCGGTCAGCATCTTAACAGGAGAGAAAAGATGGGTTACAAACCCTCAAGCACCTTTAATGCTTATTTGAGGGTTTAAAAAAGAGTACTTCGGGAAAAAAAATCTCCTTTGCGTTTGTTATCTTGTCTTATCTATGGAAGTGTGTTTGTTGGGGTATAGGCTACTTTCGTAAGAACAAAGAGCATGCAAATCCTATATAGGACTCACGAATTTCTCCGATAAGGTAGCAGGCACAAAATTGCTGCGATTACACAGTTGTTAAACGTACACAGTGGTACTCAAATATTCCTGTTAACCATGACCGAAGACATGTATTTGAGTTTTATTATCGGAAAGTTTATTTTGCTTTTTCGTGAGTCTAATACCGGAGAACGTGTGTTTCAGGAGACGACCATGCACACGACCAGCCGGATCAGTTTTCTGACAATACCGAACTAACTGAGTGTGCGCACGTGACGCTTGCGCAAAGGAAGAATACGATTTGCGTTTTCCTCTCCTCTACTGCCCACCAACAGCCGCCGTAGTAATAGCACCATTGTTGAAATGAAAGAAGAAAAATATCGGTACTACAGAGCAGTGTGGGTGTTGGTTCAATTCTCTGCAAGTTGTGCACTAACAATAAGACATGAAGGTTATTGGAATTTTGTCAAGGAAAGGTGGAATTAGAGGACATACTAACGGGGTAGCTTGGAAGGAGCACTATTTTAATTTCACGTGAGAAATGTTGTTATTACTACGGTGGCAGGAATACAGCAGACCGAAAACAGGTGTTGCCGGGCCGGGTTCGGGCCATGTTTAAGCCGGAATTCACCGGACTCATGGCATCCGTCTCAAAGTGTTCCTGGCACATCGAGACCTCTCAAGGAAACCCTCCGGGAACGGCAGGACACCTTACTTTGTTCAGTGGTGTGGAATGAATTATATTGACCATTTGGATCTTCGTTTGAAAGATAAAGGACAGTTTCTGACAATGAGATCATGAATATGGCTGTGGAAACTAATTTTGGCCAGTTGGCGCCTTCGGCCGAGACAATCCATGGATCGTTACTGCTCTCTTATTGTTAGCCAAACTGACAATAAGATGGGTGCCCGCTATGGTTTCTATAATATAATAACATCGAGCCATCACCAACACACTACTAACAATGAGATAAAGAAGAAACTCATCCACAGTGTTTCGTGACCGATGATATGAGTAATATGCCTCATTTACCTCATTTGCATATGAATACAAAGAGTCTTACAAAAATACAAATTTTACAGTTTTTTTCGGTCCATAGACATCTTTCCTGCGCTAAACGAAAGATCGCTTTGCTCTCTTCTTGTTCTTATTCTTAGCACTTTCTGCTTCTTACACTAACAATGTACACATTTTTTTTAAACAAAATTGTTCTTTCAGCTTTTCAATAAGTTTTACTGAAGCAGCAAACTGCATTAGAAGGTAACAATTAGGGTATTGAACGATGCTGAATGAAACAGTCACACTTGTAATAAAGGCGTTTACATAAGAAACGCAAACACGGATTTCCCGACATCGGGTAACGATGGTGGTTGCGTCTGACAATCTTATTGTTAGCCATCATCACAATCATTTCGTTCATTCGAAGTGTTGGGGGGACAAGGACTTTCCTGTGTAGTGTCGCCCCGCATTTGGTTGCTTGTCTGTATATAGCACCCCGCAAATTGACCGCAAGATATAAGCATAACCCCGTATATATGTTTCTGTATGGGGGGGGTCACCCCGCATTCCAAATACAGGAACGTGTCAGGTTAGGCATGTTAGGGGGTTAGGCAACCGTGACTACTTCGGGGCAAAAAGAGTCACTTTCACTTAATGAGTCATACAGCTGTTTGTTCGAATGTAAAACACTCCTTGTCGAAAATGGCAGAACTGTTGAGAGGTCCAAAACATCACACAACTGGTCCTATTTCTCGTGCGTTTCAGATCAAAGCAAAGACGTTACAAACCGGAAAAATAGTAGTGCTATCGTCGCTTCAGTTTCATATAATTGTGAGTATATGTATCTTTGTCTACGTGTACAAATAAAGCTCTGAAACGCTGTGTTGCTTCGAATTTACAATTAGTCGAACGCTTTATCAAGCTCTTAAATTTGACAGTATGTCGACAATTTTTAGGCATTCGGATTGCTGCACTTGACAATGTTCCTGGTCGATCTTGTGATGAAGTCACAGTATGGGCTGACTTTGACAAATGTGCCTGAAAAAGAGTATTATATTGTATTTCATCTCCTCCGGTCGAGGGTGCACCCCATTTGCGCCAAC
Organism: Koerneria luziae; assembly: GCA_014805365.1. Classification (NCBI taxonomy): domain Eukaryota; kingdom Metazoa; phylum Nematoda; class Chromadorea; order Rhabditida; family Neodiplogasteridae; genus Koerneria; species Koerneria luziae. The sequence continues at coordinate 13,200 of JACMIJ010000759.1, forward strand.
CGATGTATTGGCACCATTTTTGTGTTTACAAGGCTCGAATTCATGGCTTACCCTGATGACCATAGACTTCGGAAGCTACAATACAAAAAAAAAATTAAAAATTAATCCTAAAATTTAAGTTTTCCGAGGAGATAACAACAATTGGTGCAAATGGGGTCCACCCTGTGGGGTATATTAGGTCCCTGTTGAAGCGAATTATGCAAATTTGAGACCGGCGGAAGCACCACTGTCTCTACATATTGTACATTCGCATGAGTGCCCTTGTTGCCGTCAGCTGACAACTCACTTGGTTTGCCGGTCTGGAAGCCGTGTTGCGATCCAACACCGTACTGGAACCATCGGCCATCCCTAGCTTTCACAACTAGCGGACACCCGCCGTCGTCCTGAATTATTATTTAAGTTTATCGGATAATATTACTAAAGTTATTGGGTAACAATTGCAATATTGTTGCAGTCTTGAAGTAAATTTCTTCCTAGGTCTACTTTTTTTTAAAGGAGACCGGAAACCGTTGTTTAGCGTTTGCAGAACTACGTGTATAAGAGTCCCGCAACTTCTGTGAGCGGGGCAACGGTGGTTTTTGCCTCCGAGGATTCACGGTTTCTGGCCCCCTTTAAAAACAAAATTTCATCATAATTCAAGAAATTTCAACTCCCCGTATTTCATCACAAAACTCATTGTACAGGAAACGAACCTTGTTTTTCTCACATTTTTTTTCTCAAGAATATTAGGATTAACAAGCACCGTAGCTTTTTTTTGTGTCAATAAAGAGTCACGGATTAACACTAGCTAGGAAGCTGATATTGGTAACATGGTTACCAAGATCAGAGCGCTAGCCCGTGTTATAATAGTCCTCGGAAAGCTTCAAGTTCTTTCTAACAACAAGATGCAAGGAAAAACAAACCACTCCAAGTCCATTTTTGCTATCACCAGCACAGATCATCGTTCTATCATCAAATTCGTGATACGCAGGTTCGTGACATTGTGAGGGATCAACAATTGCCAGATGAGTTTGTCGGAGGATGGACAAATATTTCGGGAATTCGCCATCTGGAAGTGTAAGTAGACAATCGGCTTATTACTATTGGAATATCTGACTCCGTTCCATACAAATATCCGACTGTCATTATATATTCAATTTTGTAAGCGCATTAAAGTTTTTCACAATTCAGTACAGGTTCAAAAGCTTGTGAAATGACATTGGTTTGTGAAAAATTTGAATACTTTGGCAAATATGGGTAATTGGAAAGAAACCTAACAATAAGATACAATTATAAATCGACAGTCGGATATTTGTACAGAACGGAGTCAGGTAGGCCAATAGTAATTGGGCAAGAAACCATTAAAGGTGGCCGGAAACCGTCAGCTTACCGAAAAATGTGCTTATGTGTATTCCCTGAACACAAAAGTGGCGGGTCAATAAAACACTCGTTATGAACGCATTTGCAGAGAATGAAATGACGGTTTCCACCCTCCTTTAATTCTCGGAAACAAAAGCCACCCTATCCTTACATATAGTTGCACCATCACAGAAATTGTGGGTCTCTAGCACACTCAGTTCTACTATTGTGATATAAAGGCTTCTTTTATAGCTCCTCTTACAATTAGGAATATGTAAAGCACTTCTTTTCCATTGCGTGTACAAGAGACACGCATCTTCTAAGCAAGTGAGAAAAACACCGAAGTATAAAACGGCCCGCATGGTGATGTTCGTACATGTTGAACTGCCGTATCCGGTGGCGATTCCTACGGTCGCCGTGGTTTCGACGCTGGAGAGGCAGACCGGCTGCAGGTGGTCGGTGATGTTGAATGGGTCCATCAACTGAACAAGTTGTTCTACATTTTTGCAGTCAAGATTCTTGCTGTCCGAAAACTAACAACAAGGATGAAGGTGCTGTGAGATTGCGGTGACTGGTTTAAAAAAAAAAACTAAATGAAAATGAGATGCTTAGGGTGAATGGCAAACATTCGAAAAAGGAGATTTGTCTTGGCCATTTGAGATCTGGATCGCAACTTGTCATGGTATCATGGCATAGAATCTATTATTGGCATATATGATGAAAAGAAACCTAACAATAAGATTTGATTGTACAGAGACAGTCAGAAAAGTCATGCATGACGGATGTAATGCCATGTTATCTATTCTTTTCATAATGTCAAAATCAACCTCGATAACCGCGATGTCATCGTGAAAGTGCAGTTCCGTGAAATTCGGATGAATGAAGATGCGCAGTGGGTGGCCGGTCTCCTCTCCTGGCTCGGCACTGCAAATGAAGGGAAATTATTATTAAGTCTTTATTCAGTAATGAATAAGGGTACAACACATGAGGCATGGAGCACTTATCATGCGAGGGGGTGGGGTGGGTCACCTAATTTTGGAAGAGGGTAATAAGTTGTGAGGAGGAATAGAAATATGACCATTCCAAACGTTCCCAGCAAAATTAATATTGGCATATTTGCCTAACAATAAGGCACCTTTTCGGTATTTTCGAGGATTATTAAAGCAGATAATACCGTACTCCAAAAAGTCGCTGTAATCGGCGGCGCGCACGCGATACGATCGCGGATTGTAGTCGCCGTAGAAGCAGCTGGCCGAGGTGAGCACGTAGTACGTGCCGATGATCGT
>JACMIJ010000760.1:0-15812 GCA_014805365.1 Koerneria luziae
GATCTACGCATACGCCTACCAGATCTACTACCAAAATCCCAAGAAATAAGAAAAAAGCGGAATCTCTAACAAGTATTGTGGTTGTGGGTTTCTTGTAGGGCCAATAAAGACAGAAGCCATCCTATGAACGCAAGTTTATAGACAATGAAAAAAGTAGATCAAAAAACGCTCCCGTGTATAACTGGCCGTTTCTAACGGACCCCTGCGTTTTTGGACCCCTCAGTTTCTATCGCACCCCTCAGTTTTTTGGACCCCTCAACTGGACTAGAGCCCCGGCTTCTGAGTGTACATATGTGCTAACCACTACACACATGTGTCATTGTTACTTTCTGCTGACATACGATCTCGGTTGTAGTTTCGACGCTACAGTGTGACCCTTGAAGACGGCCGAGTAGATCAAAGCCACCGACAGGATCGCGAGAAGATAACAGTACGAGGAAACACGACGAGAGGAGGGACCGAACAGTTCGGCCGCATTGGGAAGAAGTCGAATGTCGGAAAGGAAACCACGGATGCTGAAACGCTGGATAGTTTCTCTTTTTTATCTAATTTTTTTTTTATCGCGTTACTGTAATGTGCTCTATGAGACAGTTCTAACAATAAAATTATTTTCCGTTGGGGTTGAACCAATGAAGTAAAAGTTTTTGCTCGTAATCAGAGGGGTTTTTTGATGGGTGGAGGGGGGAGGGGCTCCTGAAGTGCCAAGAATACATTGGGAAATGTCAAGGTCTAACTGCCTTTCGCGACCTTCATGGCAAAACCACTGAGGGATAACGCTCTGGTAGATGAATAGTACGACCTTGTTTTTCTCTAGAGGGACGGATCATCCAAATTCAGAGACAATGAAGCCATCAACATACGACCAAAAAACATCATACCCTTCCCGATATCCATACGACTTGTAGAGGAGAAGAACAGCGGTGATATTCCTCTGTGCGCGAAGTCTCCATCGACAAACGAAGAAAATCCGCTCCGAAAATAGAACGAGCACCACCGAAATCACGATGAGATACAGCACCAGTGGGGGAAAAGCGACAATCGCATCGATGCCCTCGAGGTTCGACATCACCGGAAGCTCGTAGTACCCGTCCTGCAAGGAACAACTGAGTACGATGCACATCATACTGGGACAGTGAAACTTCCCCAAGGTGACAAATTCACACACTCTTTGTCAGAGAGCTAAGCCTATGTTATCGCTAACTGGAATACTTTACTCCGTTATGAACAAATATCCGACTGTCGTTATACATTTACTTTTGTAAGAGTATCGACGTTTTTCGCAGTTCAACACAGGTTCACAAGCTTGTGAAATGGCATAGGCTCGCGAAAAACCGAATATTTTGGCAAATTGATGTAATTGGAAAAACCTAACAATATACAGTGACAGTTGGATATTTGTGCAGAACGGAGTCAGGTATGCCAATAGTATGTAATTAGGTATTGGTAAGGGGGGAAACAACTTGCTGTGGACGCGCGTTTCGTCTTGTAAGATCTGTGCAACATATATCCTTTGCATAGGCCAGTAGTGCCATTTGGCTTGTTGTGTGACAAGCTTAGGACGCTCAATGCACGCTCGCTCACCAGAAAGAAGTCAACAGTTGGCGTCGGATCGAAGAATCGTATCCGGCCATCGCGAAACGTGTACTCCTCAATGGTGCCATCGATCTCTCCCCTCTGGAGCATCCCCAGAAGACCGTCAAAGTTGCCATTCTCATCCGGACTGTAGCCACCTGAAAGAACTAATTGACTTCACCTGGACCAAATGTACTTCCCTTGTGAGTGTATTGCGCATGCTCACCATACTCAACAAGTAACCAATAACAATTACATAGTTCAACAATTCAAGTCACATAGTATGAATTGCTGTATTTGATCTTATTGTTAACACTGCAAGCAGTATTTGATCTTATTGTTTGCACCGCTTGAATAAATTGTATCAAGCGAAAATAAAGAAAGTATAAAAAAAACGAAATATGGCTGATATAAAAGTAGCGCGTTTGGTGTGTGGTGTCTTGGGCCTTGTCTAGGTTGTTGTTAGAGCACAGACTTGAACGTTGTCGAGCAACTTTTTACTCATAGTGCGACTGCCCTCTCAAGACTCACAGCACACAAAACGCTTTGACAAAATGCCTTAACGAGAGAACTTGTTTACTTTGCCTTTGCTTGTACATAAACAGAACTAATCGATAAACCTAAGAAAAGTGGTATGTAATATGTAAATACTAATATGAATACAGTAAAACAAAATATCACATGGACAAACGTATACCGTAAGAAGTGGTCCTCAGCACCCGAAGCTTCTTTCCAAGGGTTTTCGCGATGTTTTTCCACATACTGACGTAGATGCCAAAATACTTGTTCGTGTATTGATTTCTTGCGATGTACGGAAAGATGTACTGAACGTGGCCGACGGTCAGGAATTCCCCGGTGGGATCAGCATAGAACGATCGAGATGACACATTGGACAATCCCGTCATGAAAAATCGAGCCGCAACGCGACCGCGACAACTGGCCAGGATGGTTCGTCTGGAAGTGATTCAATATTGCAAACAAACGACTGAGCTTTTCACACTTCCGACCATACAACGTTTAGCTACCTTTAGCGCTAGTTGCATACATATAGTCATCTATAAGCTAATAATACTACTACTACTATTCCAATATAACCATAATCCAATTGTCCAAGATTTGCCATTTGCATACAGTTAAATGGGGCCGGAAACCGTCAGTTTACCGAGGAATTTGCTTATGTGTATTTCCTGAACACAAAAGTGGCGGGTCAATAAACACTCACTATGAACACATTTTTTTGCGAATAAAATTACGGTTTCCGGCCTCCTTTAACAGTTTATTGCAAGACAAAGTGACAAAATAGCATGACAAAGCATAACGGCGGTCGATTGGGCATACACACTGTGATTGGAGGAGGCTGGCAGATTTCCTTCTCATCAGGCATTCTGCACTCGGCGATTGCCTCTCTTACTCCTTGTGTCCACAACGAACGGCCAGTCGCCGACGACGAACTCATCGCATATGCTGAGCAGAACCGAAGAGCACGAATCAAGGGAAAGTTGCAAAACATGCAACAGTTGGTTGCTGTAGTCGTTGTTAGTGTTGGAGTGGGGGTGGGGTGGGCTAAGACGTGGACATGGAAATGCTGAAATACTAGGCCACGGTAACTTCCATTCAAGGGTAGTCAGGTATCAGTGTAATGTTCGATAAAAAGCTGCTTCTACCTCCGAACTCCACAGTACATATCTCATTTGCACACGATTGCAAAGGCTTTTTTCGGGAGGATAAAGGATTATGCAAATTTGATACTGGCGGAAGTTCCACTGTCTCATTGTCAGCATGTGGCTCCAAGCAATTCATGATCTATCCAATGCAGAAGCACAAAACTTCTACATAGTAACGGCTGACAATGAGTTGGCAAGTTGTCAGAGCATTGGCTGTGTTGGCGGCTTGTGTCTTGAGCCCTTGTTACACGTATTTATAGCCGCCAAGTGCGGAAAATATCAGGTTTTGACGATGCGTTGTTTGATGCCAAAGCGCAATTTGTAATGTTGATTCAACATAAGATCCAAAGGAAAACATTTTGAATCTGCCGCGATTCCAACAATAAGTTCAACGAACTACATTGTACTATACTTAAGCAGATAAATATAATACATGCAACGTCTTTAAAACATTTATTTGCGTGTTATTATGCTAACATGAATGTTCTGCACCAATTCTTTTCCCGTTACTATAAGGAACACCTCGGCGTACTGAGAATGACAGCTCACGTTGTAATACAATACCTTTGCTCCCACAAGCTGTCAAGTGTATTGCACAATGAATGAATGGAAACCACTCACGCTTTAAAAGTTAAATATTTACAGGAATATTTGGGTACCACTACCATAGTATTGTGTGAGAGCAATATCGTAAATTTACCACGTACAGTAGTTATTGATCGATACCACACCGTAAACGACGAGACGATTTTATTAAATTATTTTAGATTTAATATTTTAAAGAATGTATTTCTTTGTTTGTTTATTCGAATTCGATTGTCAGTTGCTGTCGTTCTGATGATTACATGTTAGACACATGTTACTTGCACTCACGTTTCGATCGAACACCAGACATTTTTCATTTTTTTTTCATTTTAGGGATGACGCTGGGGAGTTCGTTGAGTTCGACGGCAACATTGCGAACGCAGGATGCACCACGGTATGTGGCAGTTTGAATTTCGCGCTTCTAATCTTGTCTTTCTCACAAAACGCTTTGAAACTACGCTGCGCTCCGTGACCGTTGGTCTAATGTACTTCATTTGCATACAAGCACAAATGAATTAAACGAGAGAACAAAAGAACATGCAAATTTTATACCGTTGGCCAATGAATAACTTCAAAACGCTGTGAGCTGTTCAATCACCGCCGTTCAAAAATTTGCACATTCCATTTCCTTACTCCAATTCCATTTTTATTCATATGCAAATTAAGTATGTACATTAGATCGGAGGTCATAAAACACTGTGCTTTCGAGAAGCGAAATGTGGCACGATAACGCGCTGTTAAATACCTTTTTTTCACAGAAGAGAATGCAATAATTACCCTACACAGCGTATTATTGCTGTTCGCTGGCCGCACGTCCGACATTTTCATTCATCTTTTTCTTCCTGTTCTTTGTTTTTTCCTCAAATGTCTTTATGTTCCTCTGTAAATTAGGTATATTCGGCTGGCGGTGGTGAAACGTTGTACCTAATATTTTATATGCAATAACTGGCGGTGAAAAAACGGAGTGATTTTAAATACTAGTGATATTTTGAACTGGTATGCTACTGTGCACTCATGCGTTCAAAAACTTAAAATGTTTACTTTTTCGTTGCGATGAGCAAACATGGGCTTTGGAAGTGTCGCATTTTTACTTTTAATTGACTTTTGCTGATGTTAAATCTCTGTGAATTTTTTACAATTATGTTACGTCTATGTTAGGTCTCAAAGAAAAACAGAAAAATAAGCCTCAAATAGCCATCACTAGTACTTGAATGTTAAAAACACTCATTTGCTTCACCGTGGTTGTATTCCGTAATCCTATCTAGAAAATGAGTGTTAAAAATGAGTGTGTCACGTTAAATTTGATGCTTACTTTTCTCCCAGTGCTTCTGTTACCTTGTTTAATTGCTTTGTTGCAATGTTGGAGCGCAAATTTTGTTCATGGGTGGGTACTTGATTCTTTAAGATCAAATGCAAGGCAACACCGCCTATAAAAAGAACTACGGAGGTGGCGTAGAATTCGAGATTCGAAGCTTATCATTTGCACCTTTCTGGGATTAGTTTCTCTTATTTGTTGGGAAGCTTTAAAAAACATTATCTTCTTTCTGCATTTATTTTTGTACATGTTTCAACATGTAACGTTTCTAAATTTAGATAACCATCTATAGTAAGACGTCAGAAACGACATGTGCTTCCAATGCTAAGGTTTCCCAAAGCGGTGTTTCCTGTTTAGGAAAATCGCACCTGAACCACACGTCACTATTAGAAAGATGGTGAATAAGCGTGTGCTATTTTTTCTTCTTCAAAGGTTCTCTCACGAGAACAATGTCCGGTTTCTTAGGTTTCCATTATATTGGCAAACACTCTCACCGTGTTTGTATCAGGATTTCCGTTTCAACTAAACAACAAAGAGTCATGACATAAACTACACAAGGATTTCCTTTCTTCCTTTCTTTGATTTTTCGGCAGAAGCTGCCAACCTCATGTTAGCTCTATTGTTGTGCCAGCATGGTGAGCTTGTTTAATGCTCTTTGGTTTGTCTTTTTACTTATTTGGCGTTTGTTTTATGTTCGTCTGACGACTTCGCTATTTAATACTTTGTGTTTCGCGCCGTCTAACTTCTTATTTTTGCGTATGTCGCGTTTTTGTCATGCGTTTACTGTATGACACATGGTTCTACATGCTCATTACAGTAATGCCTGTGAGCGGCTGGCCGAAGGATGTCTGAGAATGTCGGCAACTCGGCAGTTTTCCGTCTTGGTTATGCGAATCCCGTCTATCCGTATCTCTACAAAAGTTCCTTCTCCGGCAAGCTTGGTGGAATCTACGTCGACATGTGGAAGCTGCTCGCTCGATTGACGAAACGCGAGTTGATTTTCATCCAAGGAGACAGCTACGGTGAGACTTTTTTCCCGACTAAGATACGACATAGAGACCAAAACCAACTAATATCGCTTTACTTACAATCACACATCGACATGTAACGTTTCTAAATTTCGAAAACGGTGTAACCCTTTAGTATAAGGCGGCCAGAAACGGGATGCCTATAAAAATCTTAGTTCACAAACAGGGTGGGTTCCAACGTTAAGTTATCCCGAAACGGGTTGCCTCGGTGTATCAATAGCGTTATTGTTGATTTCTGCTATCAATAAGCAGTTATACTTCCTGATACATTGCATTTACTCTTGCTAACAGTTTTACTACCCTTACTTTCAATTTGAGTTCATTTTGCCCACAAACATAATTGTGTAACTGGCGGCGGTGTTCGCACCCGGTCTCAATTGAGCCAATCTTTGTGGCGAAAAATACCTTCCTAGCTACGAAATACAAAGGTAGATTGATGTGTCACTGTGTTGTAGGCGGTTTCGAGCCGGATTCGAAGGGAAAGTTTTCCGGACTTCTGGGGTGGATTCAAGATGGGACCATCGACGCTGTGATCGAGGAATACACATATCGTGCTGCTAGAATGGACTATTTTGCGGTTACTACACCAATCGATTATACCATTGTAAGTTTTATTTAATGGGTGCCTGAAACTGTTCTTTGTTCGAGTCAAAGGCTACCGTTTTTTCTTACTTGCCTCGCTCACAAATGTTGCGGGTTTGTTACTCACGCATTTCTGCCAACAACTTTTTGCTGCTCCTTTAATGCTTAATTCTATTATTTAGTATTCTGCTTTGTAAATTGGCAGCGTTTAATGCATTCTTAGAACCTGCTTTGTTTACAGCCATAACTTTTTTTTTACATATTCATTAAAATACTTTAGGAGAACTTTTACAATAACCTGGAGGATTCTTACCTTGGTGGAATCAACGGCTTCATTGGCTTTCCGATTGTCGCATTTATTCTGCTTATTGTGCTAATTATCTGCATTTTGTTCAGTGAGAGATTCATATTGATATGTAAGGCCAGGGTGGTTCGGCACAAATGCGGTAAGTGTAGTTTATTTTATTGTTTATTAATTTAGTTTTTGTAATTAATAACAGCGTTCCCATTTTTCTTATTTTTTTCATAGTTTCGTTACTTGCATTGTAACCCACTTTTTTAGGTGCAACGCGAGTGCTTTTAATAATTCCTTATTCTAAGGTGAGTGCCGACTTTTTTGTTTCCTCACTTTTTTCAGGCTTTTGGTTTCTTTAACAATAAACTATTGCAGGCTCATTATATTATGGATACGAGTAATTTACAAACTATCGGACAACGGTAATGTTTTCCTTTTGATATCATCAAATATAAAATCAAGTCGATTCCTTAGGCATACGCATCTTCTAGAAGAAAACGGGAATGAACATAGTGTAAATACAGAATTTTGTTCACTATTATTGCATAATCTCAAAATGATGTCTTCGTTTTCTGTTTCTATCAATATTTGCAGATTGATGGCATTCCTGCTCGAGTTCCTGTTTACTCCTCCTCCATTCTCGTTCGACATCCTCGAATCGACAAGTCGTCGATGCTCGAATTTCGTTTACGCATTGGCGATTATCGCGATCTATGGCATCTATTCGGCTGCCTTCACTGGCAATGCCGTGTATACTGTGACTAAACCGAAATTGTACGGACAGCTCATAATTAAAATATTAAAGTGAAGTTTATTAGTATAAGTGTTAAGTAAAGAAGTAAGTAAAGAAAAATTGTATGTTAAATAGCTTTAGCTACCTGTTGTTAGTAACTGAGATTACTCGGTTTCGGTCTGTTCTTACCAAGAGAGATAACAAACCACGGCATGCTGAGAGTTTTCAACTTCAGGCGGTCTAAAATTTGCATATCTTTTTTGTTACAGAGAGTGAAACCTGTGTAGTGGTATGCTAATTAGGTACTGTAGACCGGCGGAAGCAACGTGCAGTACAAAAACAAAGACAAATATAATTAGTTACCCTCATCCAATTAGCTCTATTGTTTGAGTCGATTCAAATAATGGTTAATTGGATTCCTACCTTGGAACACAAGTATCTTTATGTTTACTATCTTTTCTTATCTATGGTTCATTGTCAGTTTTTGAAAAAGTGTTCCAGAAATCTTGATGAGTTTCTGGTCGATGTGCGCCGTGGCAAGATAAACATTGTCACTCAGTCGGAGTCGTATATTAGTGTGCCAACAGTAAGTATGACTACCGCTTAGTATTGTAAAGCATATTTAAATGTACTGTTTTTTAAAGTTTTACTGAACTACCGTTATAGCAAATGGAAATGTTCGGAGAGGACGTTACGAACAAATCCAATCGTCTGATTATTGAACCGGATCTCCAAGCACTGGTAAACGAGGTGGGGTTTACCGTTTTTTTCAGTCTATTGGTATTTTGGTTTACATTTTGCATTTAGGTTTGCATGTATCGGGATGTGGCAGCATTTATGACAAGTTATCAGCTGGAATCCATCGATCCATGGGATCCGTTTACTATCCCGTGTTCTCTAGTGATGTAATGTTTATTTTATATTAGTTGATATCATACTGTATACCGTCTGTTACACAGCGCTTTTTACAGCTAATTACTTCATTTGCATTTTTAGACAAATATATATTTAAAGAACAAAGATGATATATGCATTTCGGAAGCGACAAAAATAGATTCCAAACGCTTTGTACAATCATGGAAGGCTAAGTGCACTCTACCAGAAGACGATTTTTGCTGCTATCGTGCGTGAGCACAAAAGTTCGGCTTCTCTGGTTTTTGATGTGAGAACATTTGTACCCACCGCTGATATCCTCGTTTTTTCTCTCATTTTATTCCTTCAGCATGAAACCATCTGTTCATTCTCACACACATTATGATCCTTCGTCCATAATTTGGCAGAACGATTATGGCCACGAGAGGCCGGTGGCATTCTATATGTCTCGGAGGATTCCCAGAAGTATTCAGAAACAAATGAACATACTGTTGATGATGTTCTTTTCGAACGATCAGGTAATGTTTTCAGTAGTCATTGTACAGTCACAGCACATTGCTTTTCAATGGTCTGCCGTACCTCTACCTGTAGAGATAAATTCGTATGATAGGTTAACACGATAAGTATGTAAACTTGGGACCAATGGAAGGAAGCACTGTGCCTCTGTAATAAGCTAATCTATTTCCAGTTTGCTGTCTAGTGACTTTTACACTTAGTCAGGTCACTGGAAATCTCACTGGGAAGAGTAGTTTGCCACTGCGGATGTCGCGCAGTTTCTGCTTAAAGTAAAGTTCCTGTTTGTTTTTAGATCATTACCCACTGGTGGGGCAAGTACATGAACCGACCGCGAATATATCAAAGTAAACAACCGAAATTCAGGTAGAAAAATTCTTCGCTTTCTTATTTTAGCGCATTTTAGCTTTACTCCGATACCTCTTCGAACCATGCAGATTGCACTGATTTTGCTGCTTTGTATGGATATGCTCGCCGCTTGCATCTTATTGGCGGAGTTTGCTTATCGCAGGTAAGATCCCCCCTCTTTTAGTGATACAATCATGTTTACTTTAGGTTCGCTTCTGTAAAAGTTCGGCAGTTCCTGTCCAACTCGTTTGTCGGTCACTATTTGTCGGCATTTCCGAACTAGGATTTGCGGATTACTACCTTTTTGTTTGTGTCGGGATCCGCAGTTTTTTCGGACCCCTCAATTTTGTATTATCTCAACTTATTTGGACTAATCAACTTTACTAGAGCCCTTTTTTGTTTTGTTTAATTTTTAGTACTCCTTCCTAGGTTACAACGATTTCAACCTTTTTCCAGTACTCCTACACAATTGGCAATCCATCTGTCGTTTACATCCGCATAACTTTGTATTTTGTTTGGGCGGGTTATTTTAAAGTTGTCGAAGCTGCTGCACACCTTGTAGCCAATCATGAGCGGGTACTATGTGTAAATGGTAATTATGTGCTGATCAGTTTTTTTTCATTGTCTCCCAACATGTCGCAGCAGTCCACCATACTTCATTTACATACAAATATAAAAGGTTAGGCTTGTCTTACGTAAACAAAGGATATGCAATTTTGAAGCGCAATCTCAAGTGTTCTGCGGATGGAGCCCAATTTGTTAGGAATACCCTAGCGCTGAGAACGAGTTGGATAGTACAGTCATGTTGAGAAAGCAAGGTTTTGAGAAACCTAATGTGAGACGCTTGTTTCTTGTTTCCCAAGTTCTCATTAATGCCATGGGCACAGGAAACAACGGGGGAGGTCTCACATTTTCGCAGCACACTTCGAGGATAAGTGGAAGCGAGAAAATACGATCCGTGGTAGTTCTTCACCGCCTGAATCCTGCTTGTGCATTCGTTGTCGTCCCGTCGCGCACTGTTCGAAGTCGGCTGCTGCTGATTCGCTCGTACGACTTCAATTAACCATAGAAAGCCCTCGGATTCCGCTACCTTGGTACCTGTTTTTGCTAGTCGATGCGAATTTCCATTGAGTTCACAGGAACCAGAGACTGGAAAGCTCCGGGGGTGGAAGGGGGGGGGGGTAACTACCGCGGCTGGCAATTGTCTTCTACCATACTCTTGCGCGTGTTTTGTTGTGTTATTAGTGTGAGTGTCATCGCACTGCTTGTTCAAGTGCATCTACTTCATTAATGACTCATCCGTGGTCTATGCCCTTGCGGCTTTGTCTTTTGCTTGGGCGGGCTGTAATTTCAAAGTCGTTGAAGCTACACAATTCTGTAGTCAATTATGAATGGGTTACGTTCGCACACGAGTTCAGCGTGAATGTAGATCACTTTTCAAAGTCGTTGTCTGCAATTTGTTTTCTCTGTTCTTATCTTTGTTATGATAACGCTTACATAGCAGATCTTCATATTACAATGTTTTCAAAGTGGTATTCTTAAGCGGCTCATGAATGTTTCGGAATTGTATAACTTAACTTTGGTTACCGAAGACGAGAACCCTTTCTACACTCTGGGATATGTCAATTTGATCTACCCTCTTCTCAACCGGAATCCGTATACAAATAAAATGATTGGCATTTATGTCGAAATGTGGAAGAGTGCGGCAAAGCTGATGAAGAAAGAACTGTTATTCAAGCAAGGGCAAGGATACGGTAAGGTTCAAATGCATTCCTCGAGATCTTTCTCGTTAAAGGAGGCTACTTACAATTGACTGTAAGAAAGTCTTCTACGCCGTGTTTTTTTGTAAAATAAAAATTAATACCATTGTGCAGGAAACTACGATCCCGATGAAAACGGACAGTTTGACGGTCTGTTAGGAATGATACAATCTGGCCAGATTGATGCGACAGTTGAAGAGTACACGTACAGGGAAGTACGGTCAAAGTACTTCCTGAACACGAAACCTGTCGATTATACGACAGTAAGTAAGAAGTCATTTGGTGGCATGTATAGTTAGTTTTATCTTTGTGCTTTGCTGTTATACAATCAGTTTTGCAGGATAATTTCTACTATAGTCCGGAAACAACGAGATTCGACAGCATCGATTCACTTGCCGTTTATCCTCTGCTGGTTCTCGGACTTATGTTTGTGTGTGTTTTTCTTATCGTTATTGTCGAACGCCTGATCTACCTCATACAATTGAGCTTTCGCACCGACCGATCGTTTGAAGGTATCGCTTCAAACTTGACGTACATAATAAAGTTTATAGTTTCTATTTTATTTTCCTTATAAATACGTGTACTTTTAGAAGCTTACGTTTCTCCTCTGTCCCTTGTTTTATTTCGCAACTGGACTTTCACACGATATAATCGGTTTGTTCCCCGAGAAAAAAACTTGCAGATATACATAAGCACACATCGACGTGGCACGCTTCTATGTGTAAGAAGCCAGAAACGGGTACCTATTGAAAAGTTAGCCTCATAAACGGGGTGCTTCCAATGTTGAAGTATTCCAAAACGGGGAGCCCCAACGTTGTCAACATCGTTGTTGTCGATGTGCTTATGTACATAAATGCGTCTTTGCAGAGCATTCAAAGTCTTCCTCATGTTTTTCTTCGTTCACCCAAGGTTTAAATTTAACGTTTTCGTTGAACAAGGAAAACGAGGGTCGAATTTTCTATACATGCTCGCCTTTCTTGCGATTTATGGCATTTACTCGGCTGCCTTCACGGGTAACGCCGTTTCAATGTTCACTGCGGATGCACTGTAAGTGCTTTTACAGATATGATATATTGAATTCACTTGCAACTTTAGCTTACTGCCGGCTCTTTTGGAACTCATATATGAGGGAAGAATGAGTGTTGTTACGAATTCGGAATACTATATGAAAAATTCTACGGTAGGTTATTGTCATTCAATCTATTTGTTTTGGTGTTTTGTGGCATTATATGTTTTTACATAAATGCTTTCAGCAAATATTGATGTTCGGAGAGTTGATACTCAATGACCCCCAGCGTCTTTTGATTGAGCCGGATGTACAACGCTTTGCGAATTTGGTTTGTTTCTAAATGAACTAACTGAATCATTCCACCCTTAAAGGTATGCGCAGATCACGATCGTGTCGCCTTTGTGACCAGCTTTCAACTCACGTCGTACAATCCCAATGACCCCATCCATGTACCGTGTACGTTAGTCGCGTAAGTTCATCTTACAACCTTATTCCCTTTTATGCTTTGTCATAGCACTTTCCTTTGTCCGCACACTACGCACCACTATGAACCCTTGCATCCACACGCTAGATCTTTGGCTCCGTACTGACGACATTTCCACTCAAGACATCCCTTGGCCAATATTTTTACTGATTACTGTGTTGGTAAAAAGTGCCATTGGAACTGAAGTAACCGCTCCTTTGGCTCTAATTGTATGATAGAATATGAAAGTGGATCAACTCCGCGCTGTCTTCTGTTTTTCTATTGCTGCTTTTGCGCTGGTGGTAAACGTGCTCTTTGTCACTGCAGGGCATCCACGCCCGTTGGCTATCACTACGAACGGGGATCCTTGTTGGAGAAAACCGGCTACGGTACGACGAAACCTGTTACGTTATATTTGTCGAAACGACTTCGAAAGGCTCGCCGGATGCTGAACCGTGTGCTCTTGATGCTCTTCAGCAACGACCAGGTACAACTTTGCTCATTATGAGTGTTTGCGCAAAGTTGGTGTTTGTGTGTAGTTATAATTGTCGTTTTAGATGGTGGGATTTTGGTGGCGTCGGTTCATGAATCGACCTCGGGTTGTGGAAACGACACTGCCAACATTCAGGTAGTATACTTGTTGCATAATCTAAACATTGTAAACAGTTGGTTGACGATATTGTAATACGAACCCCTGTACGTTTCACAGACATGTAATTGCTAGTTGGAACAGGCGAAACCAGTACTTTCAGGTACTCGCCAATGCCACTAGCGTCACTTCAATTAGTGTTCGTCATTTTCGCGGCACTGGAGGCATTAGCCGTTGTTGCGTTTGCTGCCGAGCTTTCCGTTCATTGGATAGTTACGAAGAACGGTTGTTAACGCTTGCATAATCCATCGGTTCTGAGTCAGAATTGTATTATAGTATAGTGGATGCAAAATGTTCTTCGAAACGTTCCAACCATTACAAAATTCCGATGTACGAAAAGTCAATCTTGCAACATATGTGATACTGGTTTTCCTTAAATTACAACGAATCACACACAACACAACATGCAGTTACAGTGCGGTTTCCATGTGTATCTTATTGTTAACTGATTGACATGGTCTGATACGATAAAGCTTTGCTACTGAGAACTGCATCGTGTGTCGGTGGGCCTAAGCAATGGCCCATCTGAAAAATGGGCCCATTAGGGGATCGAATAGCAGGTCCGTTTTCATAGTTCGCTATCAGGCTCAATTTCAGACTCACTAACGGATCCGCCAAAGATTACAGATTGTCTGTTTCAAATAGTTTGCAGGCATTTTTATTGTAATTGTACTCACTGTTAGTGAATTTTTAAATTGCACGATCAGGCAAATCGATGACATTCGCAGTTGTTATGTTGGAACATGACATGCACCCCCATCACTAAAGGGGGTGATGACATTTACATAGTTCAGTAGCGTCTTTTCTCGTGAAACAAACTTTATTCAAATACTTGATAGGAAAAGTCACATTGAACTGCCAACACACACATCACCTTCTATTGACATATCTCGCTCCGTTCTGTACATATCCGACAGTTACAATAAATTTAATTTTGTAAGTGTAGTCAAGATTTTCACAGTTCATAGCAGGTTCATCAGTTTGTCAAAAAGCGCACTGTTGCAAAATTTGAATACTTAAACAAGTTTGCGTAATTTGGATGAAACCTAACAATAAGATATAATTACACAGTGACGTGTGGGATGTTTGTACAAAACGGAGTCAGGTATGCCAATAGTACATAGACAATTGACAAATCGGTCCCTTATTTGTACTCATGTGGCACTTGTTTCTTGTTTGGGCGGGTTTTCAAAGTTGTTTAAGCCACACCTTTTTTGTAGTTAATTATGAATGTTGCACACCAGTTCACCATGCTGCAGATCATTTTTTGCCTTTCCTGCAAGTTATTTTTCTTTGTCCTTGAGTTTGTGCAGTTTGTATTAGTTTGTATCAGTATCGTGTTACGTTTGATGTTGTTTTCTTAAGAAACTCATGAATGTGTCGGAATTCTACAACTTGACTTTGGTAACCGAAGACGAAAATCCTTTCTACACTCTGGGATACGTTAATTGCATCTATCCATTCCTTTACCGGAATCCGTATACAAATAAAATGTTTGGAATTTATGTGGAAATGTGGAAAACAACAGCAATGCTAATGAAGAAAGAGGTGACGTTCAAGCGGGGACAAGGATACGGTAGGCTTCGAATGCATTCCGAGGAATTCTTAAACATTTCCAATAGGCTATCCCGGAAAACCTAGATTAGAACACCCACTTGCCAAAAAAAAACTTCAATTGAATCTCACAGCGGCCCGGGCTTTTTTTCCGCTCGGGATAGTCGTCTGTTCGACGACTTATGTTAAAGTAAGCTATGATTGTTTCAATATCCTCTTGTTGAGTTTTTTTGACGATAAGTTTGGAAGGGACATGCGGAGGAAAACAATTGAATCACGGAATGTTGCTTCCGCTGATCTACAGTACCTAATTTCACTACGATATACGGCTCACCGACGGAAACTGCGTTGTCTCAACGTGATGTGTAATGGTACAGGCGGCTACGAACCGGACGAGAATGGACAATTTGACGGCTTGCTAGGAATGATGCAATCGGGTGACATTGATGCGACGACAGAAGAATACACGTATCGAGAAAAACGGTCAAAGTACTTCCTGGACACGGAACCGGTTGATTATACGACAGTGAGTTTATTTTTAATATTTACATTTCCTTTTCTTTTAGATTACCTTTTTTGTTTCACAATTACATTTTAATGAATTATTATTTGCGCTTTTCGAAATTGTGAGCAGTCATTGTGCCCGTGTGATTTTACAGGATGATTTCTACTATAATCCGGAAACAACGAGATTTGACAGCATCGATTCGCTTGCCGTTTATCCTCTGCTTGTTCTGGGACTAATGCTTCTATGCGTTTTTGTTATCGTTATGGTCGAGCGCATGATCTACATCATTCATCTCAGTTTTCGCCAATCGCGTGCAGGTATCGCTTGAAGTTTAAAGGGAGCCAGATACCGTGAAGCCTCG
>JACMIJ010000761.1:0-15808 GCA_014805365.1 Koerneria luziae
AAGTATGTCTCGGCTTAATGATAGATCCCAAGAATATTAAAGGGGCTGCGAAATCGTTATCCCTAAACAACAGAACTGCGTGTACAGATGTCAATTTTTGTAAGGAAACGGTAGCTGTTGCCTTTCAAGATTCACGGTTTCCAGCCCCGTTTAAATCAATGTTCATAATTGGACTCTGAAACTAGGCGGCTAAAACTACAGATTACACAGTAAAGTATAGTATATGCGCAGTAAAGTAAAGTAAAATCATCAATAATCAAGGTTTGATACGCCCTGCGGAGCGTTGGGGGGTCCCGAGGTAGTCGGAAGACCTACAGTAGTTTCAAACAAATATACTCGATTGCGAGTTGTTTCTAACAATAAGTTCTTACAATTAGAATATATAGTATGCAGAGATCGCACCGATCAAAGTTCTGCTGCAGAGAATAGCTGGCTATATGTTGAGGAAGAAACACAATTGTAGCAGTTGTAACGAGATGATATGACGATCATGTGATATCATTTGTATTGTGTGTTGAAAATGAACTCGATCCAATCGGGGCGGTCTACTGGGTACCCAGGCTAGGGCTTGTGGAAATGGTGTAAAGAAGAAGAAGTATGTTGAAAATGAAGATTGCAAACTAATTTTTACCACTTGCAGGTTCTTCCACGACTGCCGCGACTGCCTGTCACGTATTGTGGAGAAGTCGCACTCGATGCCGGACGATCTCGGACGGTACGGTAGTTTTGTAGTTTGTAATTACGGTATTTTTTGCCATAAGTATTACTTGTATGGAAAACTGTTCATGAAAAGGTTTATATGTGTTCTTGCTGCTGTCTACGATGTGTAGTAATAATGATACTTTCCAGTGATTCTTCGTCGGTTGGCGCACTTTCACGCAAGCACAAGAACTATCTCAAAGATCTGGAGGCAATTCGCGAGCAGGTTGATTATGGCTTCATTTTTTCTTCATAGCCCAAACATTGCTCATCCATCATTGTCTTTCAAGGATCAACAATTTGCAATTTTGCATGAAAGTATTTATTATTGATGCTTGCGCGCTTCAGGTGCGTCAGATCCAGCGTGACGCGGCGGAACTGCGCGATTCGTACGCCGGCGACAAGGCGATGGACATCGCGAATCGCGAGGGCGAGGTGGTGAAGGCGTGGAACGAGCTCAGTGCGGCTTCGGATGGACGCGCAGCTCGTCTCGCCGACACGTCGGATCTATTCCGATTCCTCAATATGGTCAGTTTGAAAGATAGCTTTAGAGTAAACAAGTTTTATTTTTATATTTTTATTACATTACTTTGTAATGAAAAGTTATGTTATAAGTTCTAGTGCTGTGATAGGTTAAAGAAAGGACAAAAGACATTTATGTTTCGGTCATATGCCATAACTCTATCATAGATGATGTTTATAAACAATGTTATAACTGAGAATGTAAACTTGACATTGTAAAGTTAATATGGGTTTAGGTGCGCGATCTCCTCTTGTGGATGGACGAGGTGAAGCGCGAAATGAACACGCACGAACGGCCGAAGGACGTCTCCGGCGTCGAACTGCTTATGAACAACCATCAAAGTCTCAAGGTAACACGGTTGTATACTCTATTATATAATAAAGTAATGTAACGTAAAACTAGTAGTATACTGTATCGTAAAGTCATGAACATGAACAACCATCAAAGTCTCAAGGTAACTGTTGTATATTGTAAACTAATGTACTCCCGCATACTATGAGTTCTGTGTTTCGTACAAGATATATGAGAGGGAGAGCCTCATTATCAATGATAAAACAGATACCAACTGCATTGTTTAGCCGCCGTGTTCCTATCGCTTTGTGCTTTGGGTTAGACATAAAAGAAGCTATTCTTTTTGCTTATAGGCAGCAAAAAGTAAAAGTTCTCCCGTTTTAAACCATTATAAGTTTTCCATTACTTTGTAAGCTGTAAGTTTTACGATACCTTGGAAACTGTAAGTTTTACAACATTGTACAATACTTGCTTGTAGGCGGAAGTGGACGCCCGAGAAGAGAACTTCTCGGCCTGCATCGCCTTGGGACGCGATCTGCTCAATCGGAAGCACTATGCGAGCACCGAGATCGAGAAGAAGCTGATCAAGCTCACAACGGAGCGAGCGGAGATGATGAGGCGGTGGGAGGACCGATGGGAGTATCTCCAGCTCAGTGAGTGTTTTAAATGCTTACCGGGGGTGGAGCATATCATGTTGAGCAAGGAGAACTTTTGCCGATTCCAAGTTTGTATATTAGTGTTTTTTTTTCACGAGAAGAGCCATACAGTCCTATGCAAATTAGATACTGTAGACTGATGGAAGCAAGGTATTGCGGGGGTTGCGTATTTTTTGGTGTTTTTTTTGTCAAGTACGAGGTAACTCTAGACCCGCTTAACCCTCTAGACCCGATTGTTTTTCGATTTCATTTACAGGGATTAAAGGAATGTCCTTAGGGGACCCGGCCTCTTCTGGAACCCCACAGGCGAATAGGCCTTGATTCGGGAGAACTTTACTTTACTTTACTTAGGGGAAGTTTTGTTTAACTTTCAACGTTTCTCATGCATTCCGCTTTTCAGTCCTGGAGGTCTATCAGTTCGCACGCGACGCGGCCGTCGCGGAGAGCTGGCTGATGGCGCAAGAGCCGTATCTCATCTCGCGAGAGTACGGTAGAAACCTGGAAGAGACGATCAAGCTCATCAAGAAGCATGAGGCCTTTGAGAAGAGCGCCTCCGCGCAGGAAGAGAGGTTCCTGGCACTCGAAAAGCTGACTACGGTATGTCGGAGAGGGGGGGGGTGGGCTTGGGAGTACGGTAGTTTTGGCGAATATTATACAAGCTGCTATTCAACGGTTACAGCATTTCTATGATATCTATGTGAAGCAACTGACTTTCATAATTTAGAGGATACTGTAGACTGCAGTCAGTGAAAGTGTATGATGTACGGTTTCGGTATAGCTACAAACCGGAACAGTCTAACGGTTTCAAACGTATATTTGAATTGGTGCGTATTGTATGCCGGAAAGGATACTGTCAAATCACTCTCTTACTGTAATGCCAGATGTATGGTGACACACACAGCCACAGATCTTTGTGTTTACTGTGGTATCATGTACAATGAGCGGGGACGCGCGTGCCAGAGAAGTGTGCGTGTGTTTGTGTGTTTGTTTGCGAATCAAAAAGAAGCGGCTCTCCTTTATCTTTTCTGTCTGTTTATCCTCTTTTAATCAGCATTTTTCTATCTCTGAGGTTTTGTGTGATCATGTTACCGCGCATTGTGTTGTGGCAGAAGAACTTTTGTCGATGTAAAAATTTGCATATCTCGTTTTGTTATAGAGAGTAACGTTTTTGTTTTCATAGGCACGTTAGAGGTACTGTAGAAGCTTCCACCGTTTGTAGGTGATCTTGTGGAATAATCATGCTGGAATATGCTGTAACTGGCGTTCTTTATGTGATCAGCAGGGTTTTAACGTGCTACAGTAATCCTTTTTTAAGTGAAAATCATACAGTAATATAATTTGCCATATTTGCAGTTCGATCTGTGCTAATTTACATATTTGCAGTTCGAGCTGAAGGAGATGCAACGGCGCGACGAAGAGGAGGCGAAGAAACATGGCGGCTCCAGGGGGACGCCCGGCAGGGGCGAACGCCAGGAGACCACGTTCCCCGCGGAAGGAGATGGTAAGCCAGTGGCACTAGTGGCACTAGAAGGGGTTGTTTGGTACCATGGTGGCATTTTGGTACCATTGGTGGCAAATAGAGGGAATGGCACAGGAATAGTGGTAGTTTCGTGATGGGTAATGCATATCGGAAGACTTTCTACTGGATTTGAGGTCATCGGTGTACGGTACTGTTGAAACCAAATTGAAGTTGAGCTGTTCCCTCCTGTGCCACGGCTAGAAGTCGAGATTTTCCTTAACACAATGGGGTAGCAGAAAGGATAGATGAAAAGAAAGCGACCGACTCTTTTTTGTAGTGGTTGAGCTTGTGCTCTTCCTGCCTGGCACACAATCTCTTGAGGGGTTCTCTTTGTCCTGTGGAGGGGGGGGGGGGGCCCCCCCCCCCCCCCCCCCCGGGGGAATCTCAAAGGAGGCTCTCCCGCCGCAACATGTGTATCCCCTTGCTCTTGCACATACACTCACTCATCTCTTCACTATCGTTATGTCTGTCGCCGTTTTGGTTGTTACTGGTTGTGCTACAGGTGTGAGGTACTGTAACACACGACCGTATGATAATAACGTGCATGTGATTGGTTCGTGTGGTGGTGGTGTGGTGTGTGATGGTGAATGTGGTTGAGTTTGTAACACAAACTTTTCGTTTGGTTCTAACAGTAAGATTGTTGTGAACGACCTGCTAACAATGCGTGGCGTAAGGGATACTGTATTTGGAGTTGTAGGTTTACTGAAAGGCTAAAGAAAGTTTTAAGTACACTGTCTCGTTTTTTTTCAAATTTTGTAATGTTTGGAAGCTGTTTACAATATTGATTCTCTTTGGCAGCACAGTATGCTATGAATTAGCGCCGCCCAATATAAGAACCGCCTGGATAAGAACCGCCTGAATCAGAACCCTAGAACAATGCTCGCTAATTTGATTACCCTTTGTCCGAGGGTTCTTACTCAGGCGGTTCTTATCCAGGCGGTTCTTATTCTTTGCGGCGCCTATGAATCATAGTCTATTATACGGTACCTATCATACGGTACCTATTATACAGTATCCCTCTGCACGTATCCGTGAGTAGTTCGCTGACCTCGTTTCCAGGAGTTCGACGAACTCCTCTTCTCGGCTCACCGCTCGAGCTGTCCTACCAATCCGAGGAGGCGAACGGATCATCGGCCGGGCAACCGTCGCCATCCGACGGATATCACCAGCATCCGCGACCATTCGGTTATTATTCGCCCAGCTAATCCAGATAGTCGCAACCAGAATACCTCTTATAGTGAAATTCATTACATAGACAAGGACGTTCCTGGGAACGCTACCCCACATTTGGTTACTTGTCTGTGTAAAGCACAACGCAAATCGACCGCAAGACATGAGTATTATGAAGTATTATTACATGTTTCTGTATAGGCCAAAAACAGGAACGTGCCGTGTCCATGTATGGTTATTATTCGCCCAGCTAATCCAGATAGTCGCTACCAGAATGCCGCTTTTACAGTAAAGAATGAGCTAGATACGGTATTGGCGATATTTCAGCACATCAATAGTCAAGCGCGACATCAATGTTTAGCTGTCATGTTTCTGAGATGTCCCATCGTTGATGTTCCCCGATGGAAGAGTGTTATCGCCCGCCGAAGAACTCTTCTGATTGCGGCATAAATAAATAAATAAAATAGTCAAGCACATCTGCACCGCTTATGCGGAGCCGGCTGCCAGTTTTACCCCATCTTTTGAGCACTAAAAGAATGTGTTGCCTCTCATATTTGAGCATTTTCATGTACTTCATTGATGGAATTGTTCTACATATTGACTGATGCAGATGTGCTTGGCTTGAAACAGTATAGTTGCAGTTGGAGGCGGTATTCTGGTTCACGTTGAAGCATGTGTGCATTTTTACTCACTAACCACGGTTTTGCCTTGTTTTCTTTCAATTGTTTTGTTTTGCACGAAGCACATTAACATGAAACTTTGGTTTTCTTTCTACTTGATTGAAAATAGCGTTATGAGCTCTCGAAGAAACTCCGCAGTTGTTCACGATCAGGGCCGTAGTGTTGATCGTGACGTGACGTAGCTCGTGACGTTGCTCATGATCTAGTTCATGATCAAATTCATGATCTAGCTCATGAAATAGCTCATGAGATAGTGTTGCATGCGATTGCTGTTGTTGTGTTGTGGAGTGGTTGTTGTGTTTTCTAGACCGAAAACGCGTGCGCGAAGAGCCGTCCGGATGGAGAATGTCGCTGTCGCGAGGCGCCAAGTTCGACACCCATGATCTCCGCGGTAAGAAGCTCACGAGAGTCGGCAGAAAGGCTCATGAGGTGCTCGTGAAGTAGTTGTGTTGTAGGTGATCTGAGCATTGTGGGATATAACCGTCGCGTGTAATAAGAGCACTGAAACATACAAGTTGTTTTTCTGACAGAAGGTAGCTTATGTCCTTCGGTAAAACGTAGTGGAACATGTAAGAATATAAACTAGGTTTTGTAAGAATATAAACTAGGTTGCTGAAAATTTCACGAGCTCTTCGCTAAGACCCTCATAAGTGCCATGCCGACCTTCTTGTGCTGTGCACATCCATTCTTTTTACATGGTGTTGTTGGCGTATGTGAGCTCTTCTCCTAAATAGGCGTTGTGTGCAGTGGTGTGCTAGATGTTGTTACTCGCACGTTGTGACACTTCCACCAGTCTCAAATTTTGAGATAATTTTTTTTCTTGTAGGTCAAACCTTTATTACCGTATTCAAAATTTCGGTACTGTGGACCGGCAGAAGCAATATGTCAATTACTGTAACAGCATTGTGAAATAATGTTACAGTAATTGACACCAATCGTGTAACTTCTGGCTTGAAAGCTCACTTTGCCGTTACATATGGTGCGGTGTTTAGTGTTTAGTGTTTCCAACTAATTCTCTCGTTTGTGATGCTCACGAGGTGTATGTATGTACACCACAGTGGTTTTCGGGTGCGAAATATGAGATGTGGTGGCGGATTAGTTATTGGATGGTGGTGGTACATGCCGAGTGTTGAATTGCAAACGAGAGTTTGGCGTGTCTTTTGGCGTTTCTAACGTTTTCTATTCTTGTAATTCACAAAGTGCATAAACATATAAAATTGTACACCTTGTACTCTTTGGAAGTGCTTATTTCTGAGGTTTTCTAACAATGAGAACTATTCTCTTACTCAAAGGTTTCTTATAACATTGAAAACATGAAACCCTTATTCTACTATTCTACTTCTCTCTTCTTTGGGAAATGGGTTTTTTCGGTATGGGTTATGGTGTTCTTTTTCTCTGTTTCTCTCGACGCTCTCCACCGTTCGCACAGTCTCTCACTAATTAACTTTGTTACAGGTGCCCGTATGGGTGACGCTTTCGAGGGAACGTTGATACGAAAGCACACGTATGAGACGCTGGATCGGAAAGCCAGCAATAGGTAAGAACTGGTGAATAAGTATTATTTCTTTTGTATTATTATATAATATATGTATTTTTAATGTTTAACTTTACAAACATTGATAGCTTTATTAATCAATGGAGCGTACAGCAATATAGAGCATTTGTGCTTCATCGTGTCTTTAGAACCAGCGATATTCTGTTCACTTACTGAAACTTCGTTCTTTAATTTAAATCTTATTGTTAGCATGTTGCAACAAGTTTCGCAAACTGGTTTATTGTTTATCGTTCGTATTACATAGTTTATATATTATAGAATATAGTTTATATAATAGTATGTAAAGTAAAGTAAATATGTAAAGTATAAAGTATAGTTAAGTATATGTAAAACGGTTCAGGTCCTGGGAGAAGTTGTTAGCGGTGTTGCGGCAAGGCCAGCTCGCCTTCTACAAGGACACCAGGCATCGGGACGATGGTTCGATGTGGCGAGGCGAGAATCCGGTGTCTTTGGCTGGGTAAGCGGTATTTGTAAACTTTGTAAACCATTTTATAAATAAATTGTTAGTATAATTACTAATTTTTATTTATTTTGTTGTAATTGTTACATCTTGTCAAATATTATGTGTCTTTTTGGCAAGAACACACGATATATTTAGTTATCACTAAGGCTCTTACACAGTTCTCGCACACTAGTGTGATAATAGTTTTTAGCCTTTGCAGACTAGACTGTAGTTGGTTCTTTGCTCTTTGATCAATGTCATTGTTCAGCTGCTCGGTGCACGTTGCGGCCGACTACCAGAAGAAGAAGAACGTGATCTCGTTGCGGATGCCGATCGGCGCCGAATTCCTATTACAATGTGCATCGGAGGTGAGTCTAGCTTGGGATTAGACTAGACTGTAGTGTGATCTTCTAGTGGCTAGAATGTAGTCTATTCTTGGGTCTTTCCGAGAACATGGTAATACCGTTTCCATCGGTTTCTTGGTACCAACGATGTTTCGTTCGTAGTCATGAATAGCTAATATTATATTATGGTAGTTAGATAAAGAAGTTCTTAGTAGTTAGTTAGCTAAAGCTCACGAGCTCTCGTTTTCTCTACGCCCTCTTCGTTTTCCTCACCTTCTCGCCTATCTTCAGGAGGACATGCAGCGGTGGTTGACCGAGCTGCAAATGGCCACCGGACAATACGACGAGGCTCTCCAAGAGGCTTCGCAATCCCAACTCGAGACCTCCGGTACGCAGAAGAAGAAGGGAGGATTCTTTTCGCGCGGCAAGAAGTAGACCCGACTAGAGTGTAGTTTGATCTTTGATCGCCCGAAACTATACTCTAGTCTCGGCTGACCTCTGATCTATGACCTCTGAGCCAGCAGCCACCCCGACCGCCGGCGCCCGGCTCGAACGTGATCTCTTCGCCCCCTCACAACCATTGATAGCTTTCGATTGTTTCTCTCTCTTCCTTCTGAGACTACATTGTAGTTTTGTTCTTTGGACTTTGGTCTCTACCGCGAGTTCTCTAACTCTCTCGTGTGCATACGGTGTCTCTCCCCCATCCTTTACAAATAGGAATATATTCAAAAATATCAAGACATTCTCGACAGAAAAGTACATTCTTTTTTGCAGCTTAATCGTAATATTGTGTATGCAATTTATGTTATATCTCTGTCCGCTTACCACATAATGTTTGATGCTTTGCTATTACACACTAATTTATGCTTATTACCAATTGTATAGCCCAAAGGACTTTCTCTATGTTTCCATTTTCTTCTCTCTTTTTTTTTGCAATTTCACCCGCTCTAATAAGAGTAGCACAAAGTACTAGTCGCCGGTTGAGAGGCGGTCCGCGCGCGCGCAGAAGCGCCGCCCATCTCGTCAGTGGGCGGAGCCGAAGCGGCGCATGCAGGCCACGCCCCCTCTCCCTTCCATGTTTCAATTGCTATTACTGGTCAGACGTGACTGACTTGCTTGTTATTGTTTTTTTCCGTTTTTTTATTATTATTTTCTCTCACTCCCTTCTCGAGTAACATCAACTACCCGATAGGAATCGACGTAGTTCGCTAACCGATATATCGCTAACCCCGCCCCCTTTTCTTCGTAGTGTGTGACTAGCGAATTTCCTCTCCTCTCTAGCCCCGCCCATCTATCATGCCTGCCTGCCCCCCCAACCACTTTCCTGCGCACGCGTGCATGTGCGTGCGTGCGTGCGCGACTGACACTTCTCGCCTGGTGGATGTCGCGTGCGTTGCGGACGCGTCGCGCGTGTGCTGAACTTCTTTGATCTTTATGGTATTCTTTCATGATTGTATCTCTTCTGCCGTTTCGTACACACTGCCAGCTGTAATTCCAGTCGTCTTTGTTTTTTGTTTGTTTCTACTTATTCCAAGTTCACCTTCTTTCTATTACACTTTGCAATCTTTGGAATATGAATACTAACAAGAAGGTTTAGGCCTAAGCTTAAGCCTAGCTTGATCTATCGTTCCAAGATAACAAAGTGCTACCGTATCCTATAGTATTCTAGCCCACCCCTGGCATGACCTTTCTAGAATTTTTAGCATAAAATTCGCTAGTTGCATGCCATGTTTTGTGTGTGAGATAGACGTAGATCCGCCCCTCTCCCGTTCTGTGACATAAGGCTTGTTCTTTTTGTTCTTCCTCTGTTCCAAGATCACGAACTTCTCGCCGAGCTCGTGAGCTTGCCCGTAACATCTCCCGAGGTACGACGAACTGTAACACACCTGTAACATTCTTTGGTGCATGGCGCCCCCATGTCAGTCAGTATGTATGGCCCTTTCACTGCCACTCTCTACTATTCCATGTTTTGTTCTTTCCACCTGACCCAGCGAACCCATGTCAACCAGATTGAACTACCGTATGCTATCCAGTTGTTTCCTAGAATCGTGTCCTAGTGGTCAAAGACCGTATAGAAGGCGAGTGATGAGTGAGCCCCCCCCTCCTGTTTATTCGTAGAATATATATTTCTCTCTCTACTTGCCCCGCCCCGTTTTGTTGGCATTTTGCCAAGAATTCAGAGTTGTTATTATTGCACATTGAAGCCTTTACTCGTTGCTAGTCACCTTCTCTTAGGGAATTGTTTTACAATTTAAGCGAAATTGTGTTTATATGTATTTTGGTGTTTCATGTTTGAGAAGGTGACATTTGTGTCGCATTCGATAGCTTTTGTGAATATTGTCATGCAGAAAATGAATAATAAAGAATTATCTGATAATTTTGGGTTGTTGCAGTACAAATATATGTAAAGTAAAGAGATATGATAAGAGAAGAGAATTGATTGGGCAGACGATGAGATAGCCGTGGGCCCTTCGATAGACCCTGGCTCGATAGATGAGCTCGCCCAAAACTCCTTGTCGTTTACAAGGGGACAATATGCGGTGAGAGCGATTTATTCTACGAATTGTAAAGCGTGTGTAAATATCGTGCCTTTCACTAGCCTCAATTTTGCATATCTTTGTTCATGAAAGCCATGTCTTTGTGATCGTATGCAAATTCGGCACTGTAGAAGCAACTAGCTGTACTCTTTATTCGCATATTCAAGGTATTTGGCCATTAGGCAAATGCATGATAGGATAGGTGACTTTAGTAAGAGATAACTGCTATGTTTTAGAAAAATCTTTGTTTGTTACTAATGAGGTACTGTAAGCCGGTGGATTCTGAGAATTATCAAGATGGGATGTGAACCGTGTGCTTGTTTTATCATCTTTTTTATCAAGCATATGCTAACATCCTGGATGCAATGAAACATCCAATGCTCATCGCGTCGAATCATTCATTCAAGGTTTACATTTTTCTTCTTTATTCTAGAGAATGAAGTTTTTCTAGTCGAATGCAAATAGCTGGTTTACATACGCAAATTGTAAAAAGATACAGTAGTTATTAAGATCAAACATTTCAAGAGAAATCACTTATTGTTAGTAATCCCCCTGATTACGAGCGAACACGTTCCTTCACTCTTACCGAACAACGGAAGCGGATTGAACGCACGAAATCGCAATTCTGGATCTCTAACAATAAGAACATCTGTTTTTCTGTTTTTGTGTAGCTTCATCAAGCTGAATGAGAACAGCTTCATTTGATCTCAAAACTGTATATACCTTTGCTATTTCAAGCACATCCTTTGTTAACCTTCACAAATTAGGTATTGTAGACCGGCGGGGAAGCAACATTGGTACTGTGTATCGCCCCGGCTCCCTCTGCGACCGCCCTACAGGGTATAAGGCTTTGAATTGGGTGTACTTGACATTACTTTTACCGTGTAACACATTTATATGTTTATTATCTTTATTGATTTTTAGCTATTCATGATTATTACAATACGGTTCGTACCACAACTCGAGACAGGGAGGAAATGACGACAAGATAATTTATGAAAGGGAACAGTTGTAAACAAGAGAAAAACAAAGAACAATATTCTTACTGATTATGTGGAATAGTTCCACACGGGAACTACGGATATGTCGACGGGGAGGAAAACGGAAGGAGGGATTACTGTAGGTGGTACCGTATACTAAGACAGAGGATTACGATAATAGAGTACCGACGGGGCGCACTCGGGTTCCATAGGTCAGATCTGTAGGCGGTCATATAATGACTAGAGTAACACGTATTCACTTGTGGGTAAATCGGAGAGAGAGAGAGACTAGAAGGATAGGTAGTGCAAACTGTGACACATCAATATAACAGGAAACATGGTATCTATTTGCTAGTTTAACAAGGTCAACTACGGTACAACGGGTTAGATAAGAAAATGTGTGAATGATAAGACTAGAGTATAGTTTAACGAACTTGTGCAAACTGTTTGTGAGAGTGTGTGTGGTGGGTTAAAGGCGCAAATGGAGTGAGATCACAGTGCAGATTGATGATAACAAAAATCACAATAAAGGCGGCTAACTATGGATTACCGTACCCGATCACCGTGAGATGTAGAAGCAACCGACTGCGGCGTAATAATGCACGCGCGTGCGACGCGCGCGCATGTGCGCGAAATTCAAAAGTAGTATCATTTAAATACGATATTAGTAATTTGGTCCATCACTCACAGTTAGGGAATTCTGCCTTCTGACGGTGTCGAGAATTGGTAATGATACCGTGAACTGATAAGTGTGTCTGTGAGTGTGAGAAAAAGGCAATGCGGCTTGCCACCGATAATAATAACAACAACGAAAGGTGTGGCTACGGTAGGAAGACAGCTGGGTCACCGTCGGATCGCTCGGTCAGCCCAAAGTTCGCCGGGTCACCGTCAGTCCGGTGTGTCAGACCCGCTTCACGGCACCTCCTTCTCAAACTGTTGCATGAGCGGAGTGGTCGCGGTTGCGAATGGACCGCCGCCGCCGAGCGAATCCTGATGGTGGTGCGTCGGCGTGATGCGCGGTGCGCCGGGTGCGCTAGTGGTGGAATTTTGGTGCGACGGTGCACCACCATTGTTGGCGGTGGTGCCGTAGCGCACGTGGTGTTGTGGTGCGGTGGGTGGTGAGTGGAGGTTGTTGGGTGGGGCGTGGTTTGAGGTTTCGGAGGGCGTTGGTGAGGCGGCGTTCGGTGGCGGAACGGAGAGACGGGAGAGCGAGGGCGAGTGGAGGTTGAGGAGGCCCTCCTGGGACTCGTCGATCGGGAGGTGCGAGGGGAAACCTGGAAGAGGAGGGGAGTTAGTACGATTGGCATATCTGACTCCGTTCCATACAAATATCCGACTGTTGCTATATTGTCAATTTTGAATGTGTATTCAAATTTTTCACAGTTCATGGCAGTTTCATAAGGACATATCATGTTGGGATAATAAAAAATTAATATCTACCAGTGACAAAAAATCGATATAACATAGGTATATCTATCTATGTTATAGCGGGCAAATTCTTTGTTAGCGCATGTGAATTAGGTACTGTAGACCGGCAGTAGCAACATGCAGTGAGAAGCAATACGCTTGATCACAGCATTTCACGCTTTGGCTGTTACTTCTATGCATCAAACAAAGTGTATCAGGAGCTGTATTTGGATGCGCATAATGGAGGTTGTGGGGTATTAGCATAACTAACATATATAAAGAAGCTTTTAGAACTTAGAGATGCATAAGTTAAGTATTTCGTTATCCCATTGAGAAACTGAGTGCCATAAACACTCAAACACTAAAGAGTGTTTAAGATACTCAGGATTTGAGCGGGGGTGGGGGTGAATCATTGATCATGAACAAGGAAATGGGCACTACTGCATAAGTGCGTGATGTGCACTTTCGCACACAGGCAGCGGAATCTGCAGACGCTTAGGCTTAGTAAAGGCACAGTCTGGTGCGTCGGCGGTCGCGCGTGCGTGTGTTCGAAAGAGCGCATCACGCACTTATGCAGAAGTACCCGGGAAATATTCCTTACCGTGACTCTCGAACGTTCTTGGGAAGGCGACACCCGGCTGCTGGCTGAGCAGCGTGTTCTGCAGTTCGATGATCTTCTGCGTGAGTAGATCCACTTGTGCGATGAAGTGATCCTGCGTTCGATGCATCTCCCACAGCGTCTCGTGCATATCGGAGTGCAACTGCAAGGGTTACGATAATTGGCACGCTTAGGTTGATCTTAGTCTAAGGATACGGTAATTGGCTTGCTTAATCGATGGTGCGCGCGACAACAGTTCGCCGGGTCACCGGTCTGTCTGGTGTGTCAGACAGACCCGTTTCACGGTACTGCCTTCTCAAACAGCTTAATCTTAATCTAGAGATACGGTAGTTGAAGTTGGTGAGTTCAGTGTTATTCTTAAAGAAGCAGAAATTGAAGTTGCTAAGCTTAGTATTACAATCAGGTATACTATTCTAACGACAAACAGCTGTGAATAAGCGATTTTTTGATTCCAAAAACCTCTGTAAGGATTCCGCTACTTTCTAGGTGTTCTTTAGTCAAGCTGGCAGCAAGCTTCAAATTGCTGCAACCCGAAACTTTCAGGAGGTTTGAAGGATGCTGCACTCATTATGCACTGTGCTGCTGCTATCTGGTTTCGGTCTAACAATAAGGCTGAAAGGTGGTGAGAGTGAACGCTCAAAGCGTGATACACTCAAACGGTATAAGAGTGTTATCAGCTCTTTGTTTTGTGTAAAACTAAAGATAGATTCGTCGTACCTTGTTAGCTTTATCTTACGGCACAATGTTTAGAAGATTTATATTCCTCTTAATAAATCAAATAGAATTGTATGCGCATTGTATGCGCATTCTTCAGTTGTAAAATCTATACAACTTCCACAGCCAAGCTCACAAGCAGCGTAGCAAAAGACACAGGACATTATTTTCTTCATTGTCCGCTATTAAACGTTCACTTGTGCATTCAAAAAAGTTGTTGACTACGAGCAAAGACATGTTATGGTTTGCTGGAACAGTTTAGCTCGCACGTCTTGGAAACGTGTACAGCGAATGCAACTTCCTATACTCCTTTGTCCGGGTTGACGGCCTGATACACGTCAC
The DNA here is from genome assembly GCA_014805365.1 of Koerneria luziae. Lineage (NCBI taxonomy): Eukaryota > Metazoa > Nematoda > Chromadorea > Rhabditida > Neodiplogasteridae > Koerneria > Koerneria luziae. The sequence goes on from JACMIJ010000761.1 coordinate 14,479, forward strand.
TATGTGATCGCGATACCCCGGCATTGTGAGCGGATAAGGCGCCTCTATGTGCTCTTGGCCAACCATCTAGCCCGTTCCGAGTTTGGTTTGGTTGGGAACAGCTTATTTTGTATTTTTTCGAGCCTAATAACAACTCGTACCTTCCCGACATCGAGCAGCGTGTTTCCCTTTTCCTGCAGCTTCCGCTGATCCCACTTGATCCGGCGGAACTCGTTGATCGAGTGCAGGAATCGGCGTTGATGATGACGGAGTCGGAGATCGTCGCCCTTGTTCAGCGCCTTCTTGTACTTGTGGATGAACCTGAAGGCGGATCGGGATTATACGGGTAGACGGGGCACCTTCAGACTTAAATAACCCCACAACGTCCTGGCCTTCTCAGGACTCCCCGCAGGCGAAATGCCTTGAATACGGGAGACTTTGCCTTTCCTTGTTACTTGATGACTATGATAGCTTTGGCCCTATATAACAACTGCATGTGTATTTGGTAACATTTTTCTATGTGTACGTATGTAACGTTAATCTATGTGCGTACCAGGTCTCCTGGAGTACGCTGGCGGCTGCGTTCTTCCGCTGATTGGTCAGTTTCGAGTCGGCCATGAAGTTGTTCACGTGCTTCTCGGCTCGACTCAACTCCAACTTGCGCGAGATCACGGCGATCAATGCTGATGACACACCCGCACCCTGCAAAAGACATAATTATGATGCTTTGAAATGAGTGTTTAAAACACTCTTCTTCAGTGTTATGTATTCAGTAACCCTATTGAGAAACTGGGTGTTATAAACACTCAAACACTGCGTATCATGCGTTACCTAGAGGTAGAGAGAAAGTAGAGGCATGTGGTACTACGTCCAAACAGTATGCCTACAGTAACCATTTTGTTTCGCAGCCAATGGTAACGCATATGTGACATACTGGTGGTATACGGTACTTACAATTAGTGCTACGATAACTGCGAATTGAGAGAAATGATACTTACCACAATGCCCGTAGCAATCGACAGTGTCCGGCCACAGTACGTGTTCGGCACAATGTCACCGTATCCGATCGACATGAATGTCACCTGCAAGGAGGATACGGTAGCGTGATGCGTGATGTTTACTATTCCGTTTTCCGATGACATAATAGCTTAACATTGAAAACAACGCATTTCTGAGCCTAATGTCCCAATAGGAACCCCCGTTTCTGGCGTCTTTAAAGGAGGTCAGAAACCGTTGTTATGTGTTAGCAAAATTGCGTGTATCAGAGACCCGCTACTTCTGTGAGGGGGGGGGGCAACTATACAGTGCTGTGGAGTCGCAACACATAAATGCGAGTCGCAGCGACGCTCTG
>JACMIJ010000762.1:0-14577 GCA_014805365.1 Koerneria luziae
ATATGGGTAATTGGAAAGAAACCTAACAATAAGATACCATTATAAATCGACAGTCGGATATTTGTACAGAGCGGAGTCTGGTAAGCTAATAGTATGGACACTCAGAATCAAACATTTTTTTTGTGAAGCAACTTTGCTCCGTAGACACTCACTTTTGCAGAGCACTTGAAGCTTGTCCTTTAGTCCTTCGTCGTACCATTGGAATTGGTAAGGAGATGTGAGAAGCGCATACCCTGTCCCGTCAGTACAACCGAAATTCAAGTCTGAAAATGCAGGCAAATGAATGTGGTGGCTCTGCCGTCATTTCTTGCAATTTTTTGCTAGTATTACATAATTTTTAGTTTTTACTAATTGTCATTTCTTCAAGGCGAAACGAAACTACTGTTTCTGAAGGCAGAAATGCTGACCGAAAAATAACCGTCAATTTTGAGGGTTCAGTCGGGGTCTGAGCTGCTAGTCCTGCTAGATAGTCTCACTCTCACTTCTATTCTCTCACTCATTCCTAATTCTCACTCGTCATCGCCATAACAGTAGTAATTGCATGGCGACGCATCATCTTGCTAGTTCAGAGCATGTATATATGTAAGCGGAGTGTTATTTCTCTTCGTCGTACTCCCTTGGTGTCTCTTCTCAGGTGTGGTCGTCTCTGGTGGTGGGTCGCGTCGTCTACATCGTCGCTTCTTATCCCCCACGATAAAGCCGTGTCCTTGGTCGTTATTTGTACCCACAAAGTACAACTGGTTCTATTCACTGTTTAGTGCTGGAGTGTTATAAACCTTCATTATTTGAACATGGTACTCTACTTCATACGCAAATCTCCTTCCGAAGAGTATTATTGACTTACCTTACTCCGTTCTGTACAACTATCCGACTGTCGATTTACATTGTTAAATTTCTTTCTAATGACCCATATTTGCCAAAGTATTCAAATTCTTCACAAACCGATGCCATATCACAGGCTTGTGAACCTGTACTGGATTGTGAAAAACTTGAAAAACCTACAAAATTGAATATATAGTGACAGTCGAATATTTGTACAGATATTCCAATAGTATATAAGGAATGATGTCTTGTAATCATCATTCCTAGTAAACCTGAGTACCCTTGCCCTGTCCGTGTTCACAAAATAAGTATTAAAGAAGGAGCAAACTCACTTTTTACTGTGCTCGAATAGTCTTATGCATACTGTGAAACATGAATAAATAGGGCATAGTTATGTGTTATTTTAGCCCATTTTTCGGTGTTACATATGGCATTTACAACACTAAAGAAGCTACAGAAGTGTCAACCACACTGGGCAAGCTATGGTTAACGGGGACATGGTGCTTTAAAAAGTAAATTTACTCCTTATGTACTATTGGCTTACCTGACTCCGTTCTGTACAAATATCCGACTGTCGATTTATAATAGTATCTTATTGCTAGGTTTCTTTCCAATTACCCATATTTGCAAAAGTATTCAAATTTTTCACAGACCTATGTCTTTTCACAAGCTTTTGAACCTTCCTTAATTGCGAAAAACGCTAATACGCTTAGAAATTGAATACATGATGACAGTCGGATCGTACAGAACGGAATCTTTCCAATAGTATGGCTAACGGGGACATGATGGTGCTCTAAAAAGTAAATTTACTCCTTATGTAAAAGGTTGTTGAACGAACAAATGTGTTCGTAGTCGACGTGAGTGTCGTCCGTCCAGCTGAATTGTTCCGTGTCAATATCGCACAACAAGCCGATCCAGAAATAGTACGCTTCACTGCCGCTTGCCTGCTTGTTCGGCATATTCGCTGCTATGGCGGAATTTTCCTTAAAGAAGGAGTGAACGCACTTTTTTCTTACTATGCCCGAGTCTTATGTTTGTTGTGAAACAAGAATAAAGAGGGCACAGTTACATGCTGTTTCTTGACGATTTTCTGTCTTACAAGCTTCACAAAACACTCAATTGACATTTATAACACAAAACAAGCAACAGAAGTGTCAACCACACTTTGGCCAAGCTATGGTTAACGGGGACATAGTACTTTTAAAAGTGAGTTTACACCTTCTTTAATAAGAAAAAGTTCAAAAAATTTGTTGTGCGATAAACACTATATGTGGTAAGGTCTATATACATTAAAAACGAGCCTTGATTATAAATAGTAGTTGCGTTGCACTTTACTATTTTTGCCTGTTTTATGTGCTGGCTACTATAAAAGAATGATGTAGTGGTAGGAAGCGCCCTACATCATATGTACTATACATGAGACCCGGGTTCGACCCACGGTGATTATGTCCCTCCCAACCAAGGCGTCATCTCTCTGGGGTCGGCAATTGGTAGTGATAGTTTCACGAAGGGTAATCGGTCTGGCGGAAAGGTGGGTTCTCCGGACTTAAATGCCCCAGCGGCCCGGCACCCTCGGTTACCTCTCCGCAGGCTATAAGGCCTTAAATCGGGAGGACCTTACTTTTATTACGATTTTCACAAAAGGTCAGGGTTTGGAAGGTTTATGTAAGTTGAAACGAAAGCTACGAACCTCGAAAGAGTGGATGGACGCCATTTCTCCGCCATCTTTAATACAGAGCGCCCGAGAGTCTTCCCACGACTGTCGAGTTGTGACGAATCGATAACAGTTTGTGCCGAAATAGTTACTGTACCCGCTTGGACACGATACAGAAGCAGAGCTCGTCGTGGCTATAAGTAAATGCGCATATCACATCATGATGAGACAATGTATGTAGTTATTCTATTTGGTCTCAAATAGAATAGTCTCCATTAGCTCAAATTTAAGCTCAATAGCTCAAAGCATATTGCCAGAGTGAAATAAGGGCTTATGAACGCACGCAAATAAGGTGCAGTGCATCGACAGAAGCAAAGTGCTGTTTACGTATTGGCTTATCTGACTCCGTTCTGTACAAATATCCGTCTGTCGCTTAATATTCAAATTTGGCCAGCATATTTAAATGTTTCACGGCTCATTGCAGGCACTTGTAAGACGGCCTAAGTAGAAGAAATTTGAATATTAAGCAACAGACGGACATTTGTATGGAACGGAGTCAGACATGCCAATAATATCATACATATTACTTGTACGGGCGTAGTGGTGTAGCGGCAAGAGGCGCACTATGCCACGCAGTAGACCCGGGATCGATCTCCGACACCGTAATACAAGACGTCGAGGTCTCCTCAAAGCACACACCTACCGAGTATGGCAAATACGATGAGCGTACTTTCGTACATGTCTGCCGGGATGGATGGATGTGCATTTCTCGTCGAGAGCCATTCCTTATATACGGTGCTATCCGAGTACCGATAACGCATTGTTCGTTTCTGCTCTTACTGTGTAGTTCACAGATCCGTTGTGATTTTTTGTTAGCATTGGCTGTGCACGCAGTGCTCTCTTCGCTGCACTTCCCCGCCCTAGTTGACAGCAGCACAGCGTTTTGAAGCTGTTCATAGACCACCGATTTAAAGGCGCCGCCAAGAAAAAGAACCGCCTGGATAAGAACCCTCGGACAAAGGATAAGCAAATTAGCTAGCATTGTTCTAGGGTTCGTATTCAGGCGGTTCTTATATTGGGCGGCGCCGATTTTAAGAAGGCCGGAAACCGTTAGTTTACCAAGGCATATGTGTATTCCTAGAACACAAAAGTGCCGGATCAATAAAACACTCGTTATGAACACATTATTTGAGAATGAGATGACGGTTTCCGGCCTCCTTTAATATTTGTTTGTCTTTGTTCCTTTTTCAAGTTCCGTTGTATTCGTATGCAAATTAGATACATGTCTACACCGGTGGTCATGAAACACTGTGGCAGCAGGAAATCGGTGTTCAGCGTGGAATTTGGCACATTTCCTGGAGTGCCTCCCTGTGTGTTCCAGGACGCTTTTTTGGTCTTGAACAATATGATAGTGGTTTTGCCATTTCGGGATGTTATGCCTGACAATGAGCTACGACTATTCGTATTTTCTCATTCGTTCGCGCGTCGTGGAGATCTGAATATCTAGTTCTATAGCCACCGTAGTAATAGCATCTTTTTTTTTGCGTGAAAGAGAAAAATACCGATAGTATGAAGCAGTGGGCGTTGGTTCAATTCATTGCAAGTTGCACGTTTTTATATCCTAACAATAAGACATTGATGTTATGGAAGGTTATTGAATGAAGGCCCAAGGAAAAGAAGTACTATAGGGAAAAGTTAGAATGAGCACTAATTTCCTTTCACTTGAGAAATAGTGCTATTACTAAGGCGGAAGTGGAGGACAATCGTCATCAGTTGCAGGTTTGTGCACATTTACAACTCGATCTACCAACCCCCTTACGAGCTAGAACTCTACCTTCACCATTCCCTGACCACTAGTTTCCAATCCGATCGATCTTTTTACACATATAACACAGCCATAAAAAGTAGTATTTTCCTTCGAACCCCCCCCCCCTTCATCCGCTTGGTCAGATATATAATTAACGTAAAAGAACCTAAAAATCTTTTACACATACATATCCTGCAAGAATCGGCTCATGGGTACACCCACCCCCTATTTTGACTACTTTACCGTCTTCCCTTTTTGTGTGTTTCATGAACGCAGCATTTTGTCCGGTCATCTTGAAAGACTCAACTGAATTCTAAAGGCGAGAAAGCACGGTGCAAAGTTGAGCTTCTTTGTAGCTGCACACATATGCACACGCACGCACAATCTTTGCACGTGAAGCGATTGTGGTGCTCACATACTATTGGCTTACCTGGCTCCGTTTTGTACATACAAATATCCAACTGCCACTGTATGATCAAATCTTATTGTTAGGTTTCCTTCCAATTACCCAAATTTGCCAAAGTATGCAAACTCCTCGCAAATCTATGCCATTTCACGAACTTGTAAGCTGCGCTGAACGGTGAAAACTTGGATACGCTTACAAAATTAAATGCATAGCGACAGTCGGATATTTATACAGAACGGAGTAAGATAAGCCAATAGTACACTGCATATAATTATTGAACAAAGTAATGCACAACCGCCATCAATGCTCGTCTCAATCATTGTTCACTGTTCATTGATCGAATATGCGTCTTGTTCAAAGCAATAATGTTTCTTTATTCTGTTCATCGTTCTGATCTCATCCATTTCTGCCGCTGGTGTCATCTAGCTTGTGAACCTCTTCCTTCTTCCCTCTTTGCAAACTTGTGATTGTTTAGCTATCCAAACCTATATCTCATTAGCTTGTTTCGGTTATCAACCGTAGTTCATCAGTGTTTCCACTAACACGCATTACCCTCTTCTCCGTCTCGGAGACTCCAACTGCCTGACAGTACTATTGGAGTACGCAACTCCGTTCCATACAAATATCCGACTATCACTATCCATTCAATTTTTCGAGCGTATTCGAGTTTTTCACAGTGCATAACAAGTTCATAAGCTTGTAAAGCGGCATACGGTTGCCATACATTTGAATACTTAGCAAATGTGTGTAATTGGAAAGAAACCTAACAATAAGATTTGATCATTCAGTGACAGTCGGACATTTGTACGGGACGGAGTCAAATATGCCAATAGTACTATTTGAATACGTAACTCCGTTCTGCACAAATTTATAAGCGTATTCACATTTTTTACAGTTAATAACAGCTGGGTTGGCATAGGATTGCAAAAAATTGCAAAACTTCCACAAAAGTTTATATTATATTTGCTAAGAAACATAACAATAAGATGTCATTATACAACAGCTGTCGGATTTTTGTACAGAACGGAGTTAGATATGTCAATAGTAATTCGTTTTGTCATCCTTCTCGTTCCTTTTCCTCTCCGTTATCTTTTCCGCAGTCTCTTTCCCCGATCATGCTTGTTTCGTCTGCAACACATAGTTCAAACATCCTCGATCTCGCTTTCGTTCCGAACAAGGTGAATGCGTTCTATTTAGAATTTGGATGGTACTAAGCAAACAATGAACGAGAGCTTCCAGCGGAAGTGGTGATTTTTCGCCACGACCCCCCCCTCACTCAAAAAATTCCGTTTCTCAGACGGCATAATCATATTATATCATATTTGCCTAATCAGCACATCATCTGCAGTTGGTCTGTACCAAGATCGGAGAACCTGAATTCGCCTTAGACCAGAGAAGTGCAAGGTGCTGTACCCCTATCCGTCCCTCACCTATAAACTATAAGTCAGCAACCCCTCCCCCTTTATATCATTGAGTGGATAAATTTTGTCACATACAGTCACACTTTCCTTCCATTCCAATTTCTCGTACAAGACAGTCCACGTAATTGCTAGACGGGTAGAGGAAATCGGAACCTCCTGTAGGTCATTCAGAAAGTGTGGGCGTGGCTTTATCTTCGGAACCTCGTACCCACTCCGATCGAGACTGTTTCCTCGTTCGTCTACTTATCTCTGCGGCAGCAGTAAATAAACGAGCTAAGAAGCCGTTCTACCATAAAATCAGTATTACTGTGCTTAAAGGGGGCCGGAAGCCGTGAATCCTCGGAGGCAAATAGTACCATCTCCTTATATAGTTGCCCCGCTCACAGAAGTTGCGGGTCTCTAATACACGCATTCCTGCTAACACAAAACAACGGTTTCTGGCCTCCTTTAAAGCGCGCGGATCGGCTATCCCAGGGGGGTGTGACGGTGGTCGTTACGGGACCATATCACTCAAACACGTATTGGCGGGAATAATTAAATAAAGCTAACAGTAGGAAAAAATGCATTGCAAGACTAGTGACACTAGCGGGATTTGAACACTCGTCCTCTGCACGAAGTCACGAAACTACAAACAATACACCAAAGACGGTGATGCGGTTGCGCAGTTATCAAGAACTGACATAGTACCGCTGGCAGTGCTACCGTAATCTTTCGAGTATGAGCTGGGTTATCCGCGCACACTCAAGTGAGAAGGTTGTTTTGGATAGCCGATCCGCGTGCTTTAAGGAGGCCAGAAACCGTTGTTTTGTGTTAGCAGAACTGCGTGTACAAGCGACCCGCAACTTCTGTGAGGGGGCAACTACATATATATGGAAATGATGCTTGTTGCCTCCGAGGATTCACGGTTTCCGGCCCCCTTTAAAGACTTCTCGAGGTGTGGCCTCCGAGAATTCACTGTTTGAGATCTACAAGGCCGATCGACAAAGAAAGAAGTGCCAGAACGGCAAATACGATGTCCGCCTGCAACTCGTTCCGTAGGTGCCCGTGGAACACCTGCATATCGACCACCACCAAGCACCTCGTGTTCTCCGTGGTCCGCCTGTTACTCACCTTTGCTGCCGCGACTTGAACAAGCACTGGCGCGACCTTTGCAAAGGATAAGCTGCACCATCACTGACACAGAGAGGCGTTTTCTACATTGAATTCTGGCACACGGAAATACCAGCCGACAACACAGTTCATCGCTTATCTTGCGATAAGAACTACACATTTAACCACGCACTATATCGTCAAGCCATTCTCGCCGGTCTTTGAAACGATCAAAGAGCTTCCTAACAGAAAACGCGAACACAAACCCGAAACTACACCTGTCCTACGCAGAATCAACAAGTCACTGCTGCGTATTATCAAAAGATAACCGGCGTCGAGAGTGACGTCTTCTTAGTCTTAGTTGTAGTCAACGAAACATCAACAATTATTTCATGTTTTTAAAAACTACATACATATTGTATTTAGGCTTGGGCAGCTAAAGGAGCTGTGAAGAAAATTGTTTTGTAACAGTAAAAACTGGGCGTCCAATCATAAAGGAGGATCGCCTGGATGCTCGCTATTTTGACTACCCCTTGCCCAATCGTTTTTATTCAGGCGTTTTTTTCTTATCCAGGCGGCTCATATTCTTGGCGACGCCGCTTATGCAAGAGAGCTGCGGGAGCTTCTTCTGTGAATGGGACATGCATATACGGAACTCGTGATTCTCCTCAAAGGATACACGGTTTTCAGGCCCCATTAGACAGTTGAGAAGGTTTTTTGAAACGAAAATCTGTTAGGGAAGCTGACTCGCCACTGTTTGAACATTCGAATGAGATGAGGGTACGATGGCCACCATTTACTTATGTTGCTCCTTTTGACATTTGTGACATTTAAAATGTCATATTTTAGAAAAAGATGTAAATGCACTTTTTTGATAGCTGTGTTTCTGAGATTCATTGACTTCTTCTTCTTCTTCTTCTTACAATTAGTGTAGATGGCTCTACTGTAGGGTATTGTATGACTTGAATGTCAAATAGGTGTTTTCTGGTGGTTGGAAGGGTTGAAATATGCAAGAATAAAACCTGATTGTTCTCGTTTCAGATAACATTGAAGACTACATGAGACCGGAAGAAGTGGCTTTGCTCCTTCTTTAAACAAACCAACCAGAGTGCGTCATGCGTGTGTGTTCAAATGTGTGTTGGAAGCGGTGATACGGTAGTATATAAGGAGTTGGCAAACTCAATCCATCGTTAGCCTCAATCATGCAGATGTCACTCGTTGTCTTTGCTGCGTTGTTTGGTAAGAGAAATATTTGTATGTTGACTACTTACTTATTGTTAGAGTAAATCGTAGTGTATGTAAAGAACGCAATGGCCCTAATATATGAGTATGCTGAAATGTTACGATCGTGAATGGTTTTGTGTGTAAAGGAAATATTGTTTTCTTATGAGCTACTAAGACTACCACTTTGTCTGTATCGTGAAATATTCGGATGGCAGCGTACTAACAATAAGCGACAATCACTCACTGAAATGAGGAGTTAGCAGACTGGATCCGCATTAAAAAGGGTCGGAAACCGTCAGTTTACCGAGGAATTTGCTTATGTGTATGTATTCCCTGAACACAAAAGTGGTGATTTAATAAAATACTCATTATGAAAGCATTTTGTGCGAATGAAATGTGGCCTCCTTTCAATTAGGCCAGAAACCGTTGTTTTGTGCTAGCAAAAATTGTGTGCATAAAAGAACCGCAACTTCTGTGAGGGGACAACTATATAAGGAAATGGTGTTTTTTTGCCTCCAAGGACTCATGGTTTACGGCCTCCTTTAACTTCGAGAGCTGGAAGATCACAGCAAACTCAGGAGTGGCTGCGGGTTCCGTTAGATGTCCAACCGACTATTTCAACTACTACGGCGATCTCTGCTACAAATTTGTTACGTCGACGGCGACATGGGATATGTCACGTGCCATTTGCCAACAGGACGGCGGTGACCTCGCCTCCATTCACTCTTATGATGTTCGTTTTTTTCACCGTTTTTTTTTAATTTCAGAAAAAATAGCTTTTCTACAATAAACGAAGCAAACGTTCTACGTAAAAACTACCTATAAATAACAAAAAGAAAAAAAGACAAGCGTTGATTTCAAGATCTTAAAATTTGTTAAGCATATTATGTACTATACGATACAAAGCCAAAGGAATGTTCAATTTTTAAAGACTCTTCTTGGAACAGCTTCGAATGCTGTGTGACATCTGACTTTTGCAGGAGAACTTTGCTCTCGGCCAGGCTATGCCTGACAATACTGCCGAAGGCCGAATGTACGACTACTACTGGATCGGACTTCGATGCCACGAGGACGTCCAAGAAAAGTATTGGACCGATGGAACACCCGTCGACTATGAGATTTATTGTGAGGAATATGCTTGCACATATTAAAGTGAAGTGTATTAGCATAAGTGTTAAAGTAAGTAAATAAAAATAGTATGTCAGATAGTTTTAGCTACTTATTGTTAGTAAGTGAGATCAGTCGGTTTCGGTCTCTAGCGTCTGAACCGCTAACCTCTTCCCGGAGCGAGACCATCGTGAGAGACATCTCCGAGAAAAATGTTTAAAGAGTAAATGTTCGAATGTAATAAAACGTGTATACATAGAGTCAACAACTCTATATGTAGCTACTATTGGAATACTTGGCTCCGTTCTGTACAAATATCCGACTGTGACACCATAATAGTCAGTTTTATAACCTTATTCAAATATTATATGTCACTGTTCATACATACACGTGCAGGTTCACAAACTTGAGAAAAGACATGACTTTCCGAAAAATCGAATGCTTTAGTTTTTTTGCGTAATTGGGAAGAAATCTAACAATAAGATTTGCTTGTACCTCGACAGTCGGATATTTGTACAGAACGGAGCCAGGCAAGCTAGTATTATAGTATATGAAATAAAAAACCATTAGACTTGCACAATGTATCCTTCATATAATCTTAATTTTATTCTTCAAACGCGCGCAGCCTTGCCTATGCTGTTAGTCTCCGCCGGGTAGATGTTCTATTCACTCTAGATGTGCGCGCTTTCTTTCCTGTCCGATTCGCTGATAGGCTCCTCCTGGCTCAACTGTGCATAGTGTTATAATGCAATGATGATGTTCCATGCGTCTTAAAGTGGGCTGGAAACCGTCAGTTCAAGAAGGAAATTGCTTATGTGTATTCCCTGAACACAAAAGTGGTGGGTCAATAAAACACTCGTTGTGAACGCATTTTGAATTGACGGTTTCCGGCACCCTTTAAACACAACGGTTTTCATATTCAACACATTACTCAACAAAGGCTAGGTGCATCGGGAAATCACAAAACACTGTTGTTTGAAGCAATTTGTAGATCGCTGGTGTAAGCAGACGTATTCCTGATGTGCGACTACCGTACAGGACAACGAAAATGTTGAACTGGAAACATCCCGTTCAAATTTCCATAGAAATATTTCACCGGATGTTGAAATACCTGTGATTGATCACTGCGTAAGTTCAATATGGGTGTAAAGTTCGCATATTACTTTGTTCATTCGTCAAATTCCTTTGTGCTTGTATGCTAATGATGTACATTAGAAGGAGAAAAAAGAAAGAAAGCATTAGAAGGAAAAAAAGAAAAATGGAAAAAACCGGAAGAAAAATGTCATGAAGGAAAGTGGTGTCTTCAGACGAGCGTCAATGCTCGAACGACAAGGGCTGGGTGATGCTGACGCTTCCGTACAACAACGAATGGTACGACGAGCAACTGACCGGCGAAGCGAACGTCGTGTGCAAAGGTGAGGAAAGCGGGACGTCCCGCCTCGGGACGCATCATAAAGCACTTCAGTTTTATCCAGGGTGTCGAAACGTTGTTAGCGTAGAATGGCATAGGGCTCACGGATTTGTCCGATAAGTTAGCAAACACAAAATTGCAGTGATTACACAGTTATTCATTGTTAAACGTATCCAGTGGTACTCAAATATTCCTGTTAACTATGGCCGAAGACATGTATTTGAATTTTGTTATCGGAACAGTTTATTTTGCATTTTCGGGAGCCTAATATATGATGTGATGCTGCCACGCGGGTCTTCTTTAGATATTATTATATTTATTAGTAGATAATACCGAGTTGTGTCTGTTCAAAATGAACACAAGAAGAGAATGATCTCGTGAGAGTGTTGTCCAGCACTAGCAATGTTGTCAAAGGAGATTTGCATACGGAAAGTGTATTCATGGAATGACATTTCATGACAAGGAGTAGGCTAATCGACTATTGAAACGAAACTATATTCGACAGGCAATCATCGAATGGAAAGTGTCATAAGAATACATATCACGCTGACTCGGTGAAATAGTCGATTGAGATGAAACGAAAATGATAGAACCTTTGTTGTCAAATACAAATTAGGTACTGTGGGAGGGCAGAAACAACGTGTTGTGCGACCAATTTCATTTAGTTGATCCACTTGCCTCACATACGACCACTAAGCCAACCGGTGCTCCGGCTATCGCCGGCTCCGAGTGCGGCAACAACTACGAGCTCGTCGAGGTGGCTGATGCCTGCGTCCGCATCGGCAAGGAGCGTCTGTCGTGGAACGACGCCGAGGGTAACTGCGTCAAGGAAGGCGCGCATCTGGTGTCCGTTCACTCGCAACAGGTGCGTGTACATATAAGCTGGGCTCAACTGTCATTCGTTTGTAATAAAAGTACGAACAGATGAAAGAATCATAGCCTGCGGTCCCCAGCGGATCAAAATAATTTCAATACAAACAAGTTATCCTGAACCAAGTTATTTGAATGTGTAGGTCATGATCTCGGCATTCTAACAAAGTGCATAATAATCGCTGTGCAACTTCAGGCTAACGATGTTCTGCGACGTCTGGCAGTCGCTAACCGTTTGACGAACGCTCTTCACATCGGCATTCAGCTGGACGACAACAAAGACCTTGGGTGGTCCGACGGCTCAGCAATTGACTACAGTAATTACGATATTGGTAAGCTGGCTTTACAATTTTGGACCACCATTGGCATACATTCGAACAGTATACGGAGCTGTTGCATGAGTCTGGGTTGATCGGCTTAATACAAGTCACTCTGTGTGTACCCAGGGATTGTGAGCGGATAAGGCGCCTCTATGTGCGCTTGGCCAACCATATATGTAGGCCGTTCGAGTTTGGTTGGTTTGGTTGCATGAATTGCGCACACTCATAGTGCTAGTCACAATCTCACTAATTGTAAGACTTCTTCTTGTTAACATACGAATTAGCTTTGCTTGGTATGGTATTGTTCGATTAGTTATGCATTATTTAACACAAAATTGAGTACCCCAGGCACGCGACACACGGGCATGCGTGGCGTTGAGCGCAGCTCATGCAACAGTTCCAGTATATAAGCACATCTGTCGTGTAGTTCGAAGACAAAACATTGATCTCTATGTTATGCAGAGCATTTCAGGCATGCCGAATAAGTTGTTCGGTCAATGCACTATGATGGATGCAAGGACCGTCGAGGCCAAGTGGGCATCCATCTACTGCGACGATATCAACCGACTGCCGTACATTTGCGCAAAACCAAAGCCGTGTCCCGCAAACAACACATACACAGTCCAAGGCGACGTGAGTATAGGACTGACGAATAACCAACAATAGGTTCAACCAGCTAGGGCACAAGGCAATGTACCTAAAAAACAGGTGCCAAACAATGTCTTTAACCCTTGTTTAAGGTCTACTCGCCAGAGTATCCAAGTTCGCCGACTTCCGGCCTGAACTGCGAGTACTACGTGGCTGCTGCTGAGGGTGAGCATGTGATGCTGAAGATCGAGGAGTTCCAACTCGTCGATGGCGATTACTTGCTTCTCTACGAAGGACTATCATCCGATACGCCACTCGCTGTGTGAGCAACCATTCATGACATCATCTAGAAAAAAAAGAAATGCACTTCATGATTTAGTGGCGGTCGGAAGCCGTGAAATCTTCGAAGTAAACACGTTTTTTTTGCGATTGTTAGCGCTCACAAAAGTATACTAAATGCATCGGTCCGTGTGAATGACTGGGCAGCTTCGGACTTAAAGGAGGCTAGCAACCATTGTATTGTGTTAGCAGAACTGCGTGTATAAGAAACCCGCAACTTCTGTGAGCGGGGCAACGATATAGGGAAATAGTGGTTTTTGTTCACGGTTTTTGGCCCCCTTTAAATAGTCCTATTACAACCTGACCTTCTCAGGACTACCCGCAAGGCGAAATGCCTTGAATGCAGGTGACGTTACTTTTACCTTTATCACTTGAATATTGTAATTGAGGCCGTTTCTTCAGGATCACATCAGTTAAGCCAGACGATCGGTTCTCAACGACCGCCGAAAATGTGATGCGGATTGTACATCAGACTGGCAACGGACGAGGAATCCGAAAGTGGCACGTGTCGTTTGCCGGATTCTAATCACTCATTGTCAGAGAACAAATAGGCCACAAATCACCCTAGAGCGTTTAAAACACTCATTTTCTGTCCAGTGTTTAGTTTTTTTGTAAACCTGCCGATAAAAATGTGTGCTATGACCACTCAAACACTAGGGTGCGCTTAAATTTGAGGTTTATTTTATCTCTGAGCAGTGAAACGCATATGTATTCCATCATATTGCTGAGCAACGAATAAATACATTAACATTGTTTATTGAAACAAAAAGGGAATGTCGAGAAAATGTTCAGGTGTCAAGATATCCAGATGATTTTATGTACGTGAATCGGTAAGAATTTAAAGGAGTTGCGGATCCCTTGTTTCGTGCTTGCAGAATTGTGTGTGTAAAAGACGAGCGGGGCCAGTACATAAGGAACCGGTAGCATTTGCCTCGAACAAGCAACAGTTTCCGGCCCCATTTTGGCAAGGCAATACATGTTAGGAATGCCAGAATGACCCCGATGATACTGTTTGTTACGAAACATGGGCTAACGTTATTGTTTTTCCACATGAAGAACCAGATACTGTCAAACACGAAGCATAATTTATGTCGTCCCATCAGTGTCATTGCCTGTTAGTCAGGGACGTTGGTGGGCTTGAATAAGGAGTAAAGAATGGAAATAAGCCTAACAATAAGATTTAAGATTTTTACGACAGTCGGTTATTGGAACAGAAAGAAGTCAGGGCGGCGCCACATGAGCACATGGATCCTTTACACCTTGGCATTATTTTCTGTCGTGCGGCTGATTCATTCTGCTCTTCCTACGCCAATCGGTGTGTTTCTTTGCTCATCAGATTCGTTGGGGGAGGGGGTCTACTTCTACTAGAGGCGCTCTATACCACGCAGTAGACTCGGGTTCGATCCCCGGCACCGTCCCAACCCAACCAAGGCGCTATCCCTCCGGGAGTCGGCAATGGGAAGTGATATTCGCGAAAGCAACAGGTATGGAGAAAAGGTTGGGCAACTCCGGACTTGAA
>JACMIJ010000763.1:0-15806 GCA_014805365.1 Koerneria luziae
CCCCCCTCACAGAAGTTGCGGGTCTCTTATACACGAAATTCTGCTAACACAAAACAACGGTTTCTGGCCTCCTTTAAAAAATTTCATGTACACAGCATGATCTGAAGAAACTGGCAGTGAGTCGGGGAAATTGCGGATCAAATGTTTTGCTCTAACGATGTGCGTCCTGATTGACAATTGAAGTTCAGCCACCGTAGTAATATCACAATTTTTGCAGTGGAAGGAAAACATTTCGGGCTTTAGAACAGTGCTGTTGATTCAATTAATTGCAAGTGCACATTTTTTGTGGACTAATACGTCTTGCAACTTCCAATGATTTGAACCAACACCTGCTGCTCTATAGTACAGACATTTTTACTAATTTCCCTTAAACATGGTGCTATTACTAGGGTTCTGAGAAAACGTAAAGTCGGAAGACGATGCACGAAAATTTTACTGAAGGTAAAAAATGAAAAACAGGAACCTGAGAAGAGTACATAATGTGAATAATCTAGTGCAGAAAAAAGAGCTGTGTAAAGTAAAAAGTATTCCTGAATCAAGCCTCATAGCCTGCGGGAGAGTTCCAGGGTTCCTGGATACTGTAGGGCATTTTAGTCCGGAGTGCCCACCATTTCGCAAGACCAATTACTTTTGTCTCAGAACTGTGTAGCACGCAGTAACTTTTTTCGTTATTGAACGAATGAGAGAAGAAGAAAAACGGAACAAATACCCGCCTCATCATGGTCAGAACGAGTACCACAACTTTGCAGCTTAAAGGAGGATACTAAAACAAAATAGAACTTTGCAAATTTAAAGGAGGCCAGAACCCGTTGTTTTGTGTTAGCAGAACTGCGTGTATAAGATACCCGCAACTTCTGTGAGGGGGGCAACTATATAAGGAAATGATGGTTTTTGCCTCCGAGAATTCACGGTTTCTGGCCCCCTTTAAAAAACCCAAGCCATGCAAGCATATAAAAATCGTAACAATAATATATTACGGGAGACACGTCACAGGCGTTCTAGACCGGAAAAAATGCAACAACCTGGAAACGTACGGAGTTATTGACCATATCGAACCTAACTTTTGAAAGATACAGACAATCTTCAAAAGACAGGAAAGTCGTTTGCTCGATGGTAACGCGATTAGTCAACCGGAATTTTCTCTGACTCGTGCTCAACAGAACTACGCATGAGATCGGGAACATATTTCAAAGGTTGGATGCAGTTTGTAGTGACATTTGAAGGTTGAGATCATTAGTTGACCTAAAAAGAGCGCGAAGAAATAGCTTTTGCGCATACATTGGTTAGCAAAATATGTCAGCAGCTGTTAAAGGAGGACAGAAAGCGTTGTTTTGTGTTAGCAAAATTGTGTGTATAAGCGACCCGCAACTTCTGTGAGGGGAAACCATATAAGGGAATGGTGGCTTTTGCTTCCGAGGATTCACGGTTTCCGACCCCCTCGAAAAATGAAAGATGTCAAAGCAACAAGAATTCGGCTCTGCACAATATTCTGCATCCTCCGGAACTACAGTACCTAATATGCATACGGTTAATAATAGGATATGCAAATGTGGGACCGCAACACTGCCTTTGCATTGTAATTACATATGTGAACATTGAAACAACAGGACGATAGTATGTATAGTCATAATCTTATTGTTAGTCAGCGATACACTTAAGTTCATAGTCAAATTCATCACAATTAGGCAACAGCAAGTTGTCCTTACAAAAAAATGATATTTAATATGATAGGCATACCGCAAACAAAAAATGCCCGAAAAAGATTAAGAACATCACGGTCATGCCTCATAAAGTTCAATTTTCGATGCGTAAAGTTGGACAAGGTGTAGTACTCAACACGAATCGGTGGTGGTACTCATTGTCAGCACTTGACATCACTCTCGGATCCGGTAGACATGAATAGGATAGGATAGACAGAAACAGCAGGAACCAGGAGCGATGTTGCCGGGTCCGGGAAAAAAATGTAACCGAATCAAGGAACCATGTTACCGGATCGGGGGAAACATGTTACCGAATCCGGGAAGAATGTTACCGATTCCCGGATCCGGGAGCGATGTCAAAAGCTGAGCTGGAATCGTACAAAAAGAGGTACGGTAGAAACCGTTGTGGCAACGGCTTCTCGGACGCTAACAAAAGATTATTCAAATCGTAGACCAATGCTTATTCTATCTCCTGAAATGAACCACGATGAGGCGAACGAGCTACCGTATACCACCAAGAGGTACAGTGTCCAATCGAGGACAAAACCGGACAATGCGCTGGCAGAAGAGGTGAGGGGAAGATAGGAAACGGTGCCACCCCCAAACGAGTTTGCACCTTTGCATCATTCGACGGCTATGCATAAGCCGACGTCCCAGGGCTTACACGCCCCTTTATTATCAGTCTACGAGAATACCATCTTGGGGGTCGGCTGGCCTTCCTCTCGGGGAGACCGCCCCCGGCGGCATCCCGGAAAGTGAAGTTCATTCACCACACGGCAGGACTATTCCCCTCCCACGATCGGGGGAATAACCAGGCTATCACAAAATGACAGAATGACATTCGATGGACAAGCGTAGCTGCCTACGTGACAATTCGCACTTTCAAAAAGTGTTACCTCTGAAAGTTGCTCTGATCTAGGAGATGACTTTTAACCAAAAGAGTTGGTCATTTTGCAATTTGTGCGAATTATTGCAACATTGATTTCATGAAGATGCTAGCTGAAGAATACCAGACATAAATAATCCGTTCCTAATCGATATTAGAAACAGAAAAGTTATCTTATTGTCAGTTGAAGTGACCTGTGATTGGAAGAACACCATGGACCACAACGTTTTGAAGATATTCCTCGGTCGCCGAGTTAAATATTCCATATTTCTTTGCTTATTCCTCTAATTTCGTAGTGTTTGTATATAAATGAAGTACTGGCAATCATGAAACGTTGGGTGAACAATAAACGAAAACCAAGTCCATAAGCATTCGGCTTAGCGAGTTGTGTCATTTTGAAGAAAAGGGGGCGTATGGTGTCCATTGAATGGGCGGAGCCTAATGCGGCTGCTTATGGCCAAGGATGTCGTACGGTGGTGCGGCATGCCGAGCGTATCGTCGAAGGCGACGATAGGCGTGTCACCTACTGTTGGCATAGCTAAATCCGTTCTGTACAAAAACTCAGCGAAAAATAAGCCTCAAATTTTGAGTGTTTTAAACACTCTATAGTGCTTGAGGGTTGACAACCCTCATTTTTCAAATGCATTACAAAATACATAACACTGAAAGAAATGAGTGTTTTAAACACTAAAGCACTATTCAGGCTTATTTGAGGCTTATTTTTCTCTGAGAACATTGTCGGTGGATGTAAAAACCAAGAGTTTAAGAGAGTGTTAAACAGTGGTAAGTAAGATAAACATGATAAGATCAGCTGTCTTACAATTAGTACTTATCCAATATCGCGATGAATTGTGGAAACATTTCATTACTACCCTACAAGACAATTCCACGAATACAATCAAAGCGCACATAAATAAAAGCACTCCCAATACTATTGGGCCAATAGGCACTTCTCCAAACCCCAATTATTTTAAATAACTCTCCAGAACACACTGCTCTGCACTCATTTTAGGACATCATCTTGGGAACCCAGAAAGCAACGTCTCCTCTAAGTGTTGGAGACCTGAAACCTTTAACCTTGGAAACAATAAGTGAATGAATGAACGGCATGTTAAAAATTAGAATTTTTTTTTAAATGTTTCTACATTATCAGTTATATCTATCTACAACTTTTCGTTCCCTCCTAGTCCGCAAACACCTTGCAAGATTTTAGTGAACAGATCACCTATGGATTTTTTCGGGTCGTATTTGGCTTGCTTTTCAACTTTGGTCACCGTATTCGCTTTTCACGCGTTACCGCACGCGTCAAATCGTGCGGAAAGGCGCGGAAATTTCCATGCACTGTACACACCAATGATCGGGCACATTTTTCCTGGATCATCCTTTGTATCGGCGCTGCGTCGAACGGGTTTCGACCTCTCTCCGCCCTTTATGAATTCCCAGGAACATGCCGGCCACATTTAAAGGATTGGCAGGCTTGCAAATGTGCACGTACGAAGGCGGTGTGATGCGTTTTGGAGAAGACATATTTTTCACCATTGATATTTATGAATCCTATTAAAGGAGGCCAGAAACCGTTGTTTTGTGTTAGCAGAACTGCGTGTATAAGAGACCCGCAACTTCTGTAAGCGGGGCAACTATATAAGAAAATTATGCATTTTGCCTCGAAAGATTCACGGTTTCTGGCCCCCTTTAATGTCAAATACGCACCAATAATTACTCTGTAATAGTACGTTTTGTAATTGGCTACAAAAAGCAATACTACTCTTCGTTGTTAGTTGAAGTCGGTGATTTTTTTTTGTTTTGGAGAAGAAACATTATATTTATTTTAAATTTCGTGCTACCAACGGAGACTAAGATTGTGCTATACTCTGCTTTACCTAACGAAGGTGTTATCCTTCTGGGGTCAGCAGTTGGTAGTAACAGGTTCACGAAAAGTAATCTGTCCGTGTGAATGGTTAGGCAACTTCAGACTGAAATATGCTCCACTACGTCCTGGCCCTCTTAGAATAGAATAGAATAGAATAGAATATGTTTATCGCCAAGGTTACTGGTAATAGGGCAGTAACACTTATAGGAGACGGTTTCGACGTGGGATTCCTGAATGATACGAATGATTTAAATAGGACTCCCCGCAGGCAAAATACCGTGCTACCTTTACTATTACTTTGTTATTATGATAATTGCCACAATAAGACAGGTTTGGGCAGATAACCGCTTGGACGATGAAACTGTTGATTGTCCTGCAACTGGCTGCACTTGCCGCTGGCTGTGCACGAACCAGAGGTGGCGGAGGTAAGTTGTTGGTATCAGTAAGCTCCAAGATCCTATCGTAGCTAATGGATTAGGAAGTTTGGCCGTAGACAAAGGGAAGACACTTTTTCTTCGACAATGGAGTTACTGTTGTCGAAGAAAGAACTCCTACCGTCGATTCTGAGAAAATCCTTATGATCAGTGAACGGAAATGTAACAAAAAACACTGAGGAAATCCAGCGATTCCGCTCGTAGATTGATGTTTTTTGGTGCACCTCTCTTCACCTCCTCAATCAAGTTAGGAGAAATTTTTTTTTTAAGTTTAAGTTTAATGTATTTCAGGAGGCGGTGGGCCGCCTGCCGGCGATACGCCAGGTGGTGGCGACACTCCGGGTGCGCCAGCCGAACCAGGCACACCCGGTGGGGACACACCGGCACCAGATGCACCTGGTGACATGCCCGGAGGAGATATGCCTCCCATGATGATCAGTAAGTCATAGTATCGAAAGAACCCAGTTTACAAACCAATTGTTGCGCACTTGTACTGTCGACATATTTGACTCCGTTCTGTACACATATCCGACTGTCGCTATATAGTCCATTGAGTAAGCGCATTCAAATTGTTCACAGTTGATGCCACGTGGGAAACTGCATTGGATTGCGAAGAATTGCAATAGTTTAACCAAATTACTTGCTAAGAAACGCAACAATAAGATATCATTATACAACAGCAATCGGATATTTGTACAGAACGAACTCAAGCAATCGGTAACGGTCATGTCAGCATGGGTTTTTGCGTCTACCAAATAACATACCCTTTTGCAGCTTGCGGTATGGGCTGCAACATCATGGATTTGGCCGGTCAGGCAGATGGCGATGACATCGGGAAAGTGATGGAAACCGTCACCGACGGATGCCAAACACTGGCTTGCAATGCCGGAGGCTATGAGTTAAAGGGCATGTCGGCGGCCGATATGATGATCAAATACGTAAGTGTGGTCCAGCTTAAAAAAGGAGTGAACTCAGTTTTCAAAGTATTATACTAACCCTTTTTGTTACAGAGAGCAAAACATTGTTGTCGTATGCAAAAATAGGTAGCGGCATGCTGTGTCAATAAAAGACAAAGTACTGTGAAGAAATTAGCGAATGCGTTAATAAATGCGTTCAAATGTGTCCAGAAACACACTGATACAAACCGACGACTACTCAGAGAAAAATAAGCCTCAAATAAGCCTGAATAGTGCTTGAGTGTTTTAAACACACATTTTTTTCAGTGTTAAGTATTTCGTAATCCTATTGAAAAAAAATGAGTGTTATAAACACTCAAGCACTAAAGAGTGTTCATGACACTCAAAATTTGAGGCTTATGTTTCTCTGAGTATGCCTGACCTAACGGGGTTTACAGACCGCCGGTACGGTGATGTCGGTGCAGTGCGACGCGGCAACGATGAACTGGTCGGACGGCACGAACGAGTTCACGCAGGTCAGCCCCCGGTTTTGTTCACTGGCACCATACACCAACCAGTTGTGACCCACAAATTCAGTTTTGAGTTGAGACCCCCTAGTGTACTATTAGAATATCTGACTCCGTTCTGTACAAATGACCCGACTGCCGTCACTTGTTCAATTTTGTTAACGCCTTCGATGATTGCGTAACTCTGTGCTGTTTTCCGAGCATCTGATGCTACTATGTATTGAGGATGAATAGACTTAGGTAGACAATTTGAATGTACAGGCTCGATACCATACAATATGGTGACAGTCGGATATTTGTATGGAACGGAGTCAAGTATTCCAATAGTACCTCTCCTCTCCCTCGTCCTAGCCCAGCACGCGTAGGAAGGCTTCCCTGCCACGCCGCGCCCGGATGCCGCGCCTGGATCAGGCGGACATCTTACTATATGATGAGGACCCTTTGGAAAAGTATGCAAATGAAGCGCGATAGACATAAAGTATAATAGAACCATGTATGACAGTTTTGTTCGTTTTCAAATACCAGGTGGCAACGGAAAAGCGTTGTGCTTTACTCGACTTCGTATAATACATGTACTTTTGGCGCTTGTAATGCTTAGTATTATAAACTATGATGTATCACTTTTCTGAGTAATATATAGGTTTATTATTAAGATTATTAAAAACACAACAATCAAAAGCAACATAAAAGTAATGTATGTACATACCAACTAAGCAACAACTAACGAACAACGATGTGAAAGTCGGTAACACGAAAACAGCACGAAAAAAGAACCCTAACAACAAGAAAATATGATCCCGTAACAGTCAAGCTGAACAACATTTCTACAACAAAAAGGCAAACATTCGAAAACCTGACACAATCGTAAACTATGTTGTATATATTTCGTATGCACACAAGCAACACTGGCGACTCATCTACATTCTCACACGGAATCCACGATTCATAACCGTAGAAACATACTAATGACTGTACAACTAGCAAAAACCTACTAATTGTAAGGAATACGGTACCTAAAAACATAACAGTAGCTAATCAAACAAATGGCAACTATATACTAACAACTGCACATATTAACATGTTGTGCTCACAAACGGCTAACAAAAAAAAGCATATTGAACACTCCGCATTCAACACAAACAAACAAAGGCAAGCTCTCTCCCTTCACCTTGCGGGCGGTCCTGAGAAGACCGGGGATCCTCACTCAAAACAGGCATCCAATTCCCTCGCGTACTGCTCCAGACCGTACGCTTCGACACCGCATACATTCGCCCACAGCGTGTGTGCCTCTTGGAAGGTGTACGCTCCGCGCTGGCGACGCTCCTCGCGAATGAGGAGGCTCGAGAGGGCGAGGGACGCGCGCATCGAGGGCACCGGCAGCGGATGAGGGTTGCGGGACTGAAAGAGGGCGCGGTCATTATTGGGATTGTTGAGTGCTGCCTGTGGCTGGGCGAGTGACCCATGTCTATAGCTATGCTTCCATCGAGCCGACTCTCCCAGAGGAGGGGTAAAGTTATGTGTTCAAAAGGTGGGGTAAAAATGCACTCCCATGGGAGCCGGCTCCGTGGAAGCAGTGGTATGCCTATATAAGCAGCAACAATTGTAGAGATCAACCATATACATAGTTCATGTCGCGCAAGATCACCTGCCACTACATAGTTTTCTAACAATAAGACAATTTCTAGGGAGTCTCTGACGGTTCTCAAAGTATCAGTTCCTACGACCTCATACAGGCTCACAAGATGTCAGTTCTCAAGATCGCATAAAGGTTCTCAAGACCTAATACAGGTCCTCAGGGTACTAGTTCTTAAGGAAAGGTGGACTCACACTGCTGACGGCATCCCGGAATCGCTCGGCTTCCTTCCGCATCCTCTCCATTGGCGTCATCTTCTCCTCTGGCACGGGTGGCACACAGACGAGAGGCGAGCAGGTCGCAATCCTCTGAACAGCCAATGTGAAAATATTATATTGAAAGAAAGCTTGTTACGAGCAACAAAGGGTTAAAAAAACAAGTTAAAGATAAAGTGCTACTAGTTAGTATAATTTAGTATAATGTTGGGACAACTCGGTTTCGGGAACATAAGTAAAGTAAGTTGATCTGTGGTCTTTCAAAGATTATTATGTCTTTGGTCCTTCAGACCGCTTCTAGATAGACTACGAATTATAAAGGGTTCAAAAAAACTGCTACCTATCAATATCAAATCGTACGTATCCAGATTTCTTATGTTCACAGCTTGGTACACTGGTTCACTGGTTCTACATGAGATGCCCAATGCTACTTTGTATTCCTAGCAATAAGTTTATTGGTGAGGGCAAACAATGTATTCGGCATATATAACAAAAAGAAGCCGATATTGACCCCGCTCCCAAAACACTAACAATAAGACCACCCACCTCGACAATCTCCTCATAGCTTCCCCAGGCGAGGGATTCCGGACCGCTGCCCTCGGAGTCGTAGTCGCTGAGCGATGTAGAGGAGATGCTGTGAATGGAGAACGAAGACGCGGGGCGCGAATCGCCGGCATCCTCCTGGAAACGCGCGGAATTACTTGTATACTTGTATCAATAGAAAAAAGGTTCTCTTTTCGAATGGTATACAAATCTCGACAAATCGTGTATCACTAGGAAGAAGTAATAGGCATTAGGCATCACTACGATCGCAGAAATGTAAATGCATTTAGTGCACACAATACAATCTGAAAACCCTTAAAACATCTAACAATAAGATGATAGTTCCAAATATGACAATTGGAAAGCACAGCGCGTTTTGAAGCTCATTTGGCTACTGATCGAAAATTTGCATACTTTGGTTCTCAAATGCCTCTGCGCTGCATGCAAAAACTTTACATAAGATCGTCATGAAACCTTGTGCGCAGTGTAGCTTACGGTGCCACCCAATATAAGAACCGGCTGGATAAGAATTCTAGAACAATGGTCGCTAATTTGATTATGCGTTGTCCGATGGTTCTTATCTCTGCTGTTCTGTGGATCGTTCAAAGTAAGATTCTTGGCGGTGCCTTACCGTATACTCGATATCCTCCACATCGTATGAAGTGGCCGGTGGTGAATAGTACGGATTGAAGTCGCACACTGGAATCGCATCGGAGAGCAGAGGCGACATGACGAAAACAGGTTCGTACGGCATCGGTGCCACGAGCACACCGTGGACGACCCATCCGACCTGCTGAAGGCATGGCACCGCGTATGGTTCTGAAACAGCCGGTACTTATAACAAGGCGGGGATCTGTGTACATGAAAGAGTGAACAGTCAGATCTACAATGTCAATAATGATCAGCGGGTTGTAAACCGCAATGAGATGAGAACCAAAGGCGGCAAGCATATGAAGCGGGGTAGGGAACGGAAAGAATAATTATCGTATGTTTTCTCTAAATGCACCTGGGGGGTCCTGACCTGAGAGGGCCAAGAAGTCCCCATACAGTGACTTTTAGCGTAAATGGTTCAATTCTATTCGAGAGTCATTGCCAGAAACACAAATGAAGAGAGCAAGAATAGGACGATAGTGCAGAAGATCGAAGTATCACCATGTGTACATTCTGTTAGCTCTCTTTTACTCTCTTAGCTAGTCACTCTCACTAACTAGGCTATTACTCCACCACCTACGATGTTTACTACCCAAGCTGCTTTTGAACTTTCGCATCTCTTGTGTCATATGGTTTGATAAACATAAACATATATATATATATATATATACCTGGCACGGCGGTCCATTGCTCACCATAGCCCTGTCCGACAGCGACCGACTCGGAGTCCCAGCTGACGGGCGATTGGCAGATCTCGTGCGATGTCGGGGTCGCCCAGCCAGGCGAAAGCACTGAAACCACGCACATATTGGAGAACAGAATGGCAGCTTCTTGCTGACATACACAGTCATATTTGCATTCCTTCGTTGTGTCTCAAAAGACATGCAAATATGAGGTACGATAGTGTAGCTTTGGCAGTGGCATGTTGTGTGGTCAACAGTATGCTACAGTCTACACAGCGGTTTCATGCTGTTCTGGTGGAAAAGCTTTGAAAAAACTAGGTACTGTGGAGTGGCAGAAGCAAAATGCAAATATGAGGTGCGATAGTGTATGTAGCTTTGGAAGTGGTATACCGTGTGGTCAAGAGCACGCCTACAGTACACACAGTGGTTTCATGCTGTTCTGGTGAAAAACTAGGCACTGTGAACTGGCCAACATGCTGTGAAAATGTGCACTAACAATAAGTGTTCTAACAGTATGATCTAACAGCAGCGTATTGAATCAGATAACCGAAGCTTGCTTGCTAATTGTAACAAGTAGCTTAACTTTGTTTCTTCACAATTACTATTAGTGCTATGATGTAAGATGAAAATAAAGTTGCTCTAACCTTCCAGGACGCCTTCTTGTCCATTCGGGCTTTCGACGTACACGCAGTTCTCGCAGTAGGTGTAGTACGTGGCCATGGCTCACCTCTTGCTGGACAGTCAGTTGTTCAACTGATTCTTCCTCGAATCCAACAGTTCCCACCTCAATTTGCCCTCACGTGCAGTACCACCCCTTTTGTGCCCCGAGCGCCCCGGCCCTGACAAGTTAAAACCCCACCCCCCAGTTAACTGGCGTGGGTAAACGACCGATTGCGTGTGAAAATCCACAATTTCTAGGTTTCACAAAGAAGACATAAGAACCTTTTGTGCAACTTACAAGTTGTACGTTGGAAAGTGCAGAAGAATCTTACAGTTAGGCTATGCATAACAGTGTTTCGGCGGTGTGATGTGCGAAAATTTCAAATTGGTGGTTTACAAACAACATTTTCTTTCGTTCAGACTTATACTGAATAATGTTTTATATGGTTTATTCAAAATTCTAAGGCATTTGGTTACACGGCAAACGCATTTACAAAGTTTGGGGATTTAGGGGGAACAACTATTTATACAATGAAGAGTTGATTTGTTGATGGAGAGGAAGAGTAAGGATGCTGCAGATGATCGTTTCGGGGAGTAGTGAACTGGTACTGTTCTAAGAGAAAAATAAGCCTCAAATTTTGAGTGTTATAAACACTCGTTTTTTCAATAGGATTGCGAAATACTTAACACTGAAAAAAACGAGTGTTTTAAACACTCAAGAACTATTTAGGCTTATTTTAGGCTTATTTTTCTCTGAGTTGTGTACTGTATTGTAGCTGGTCTAAGTGTGTTTACTACAAAAATCCGTTGTGTACAAATATCCAACTCTCACTCTATAATCAAATCTTATTGTTAGGTTTATTTACAATTACGAAATTTGCAGAAGTATTCAAATTTTTCGCAAACATATACGGTTTCACAAGCTTATGGACTGCGCCGAACTGTGAAAAACTTGAATACGCTTACAAGATTGAATACATAGCGGCAGTCGGATATTTGTGTAGAACGGAGTCAGACAAGCCAAAAATACTGTGTAGTAGTATGTGTGTTCACAGTAGATCACGTCTGCTTTGTCGTTTTGTCCGGTTATCGTACTTCACAATAACAACATGTAGTTTATGTACAGTACTATTGGCTTACCTGACTCCGTTCTGTACAAATATCCGACTGTCCATTTACAATGGTATCTTATTGTTAGGTTTCTTTTCAACTACTCATATTTGCCAAAGTATTCAAATTTTCACAAACCTATGCCATTTCACAAGCTTGTGAACCTGTACTGAATGCGAACAACTTGAATACACTCACAATATTGAATATTTAATGACAGTCGGACATTTGTACAGAACGGAGTCAGATATTACAATAGCATACAGTAAGACGGTGGTCCACCTTATAGAGGCCGAAACCGACTAACTCTCTATCTCTAATATGCTGTAGTCCTTTCGTATCATATATAATACTTTCCCCAACTTCTTTCTAATAAATTCATTCATTCATTGTTTTCACATTGTTACTGAATTAGAAAGTGTTCAGAAATCATACACAAGAACTGTCCTTCGTCGATGCAAGATCTATGTTTACCATAATAAGCATACATAATGTTCTCGGATTAGAGCCACACGTCGAATTAAGCTTTGTCTAATACTGTGCCATAAACTACAATTGGCATGCTTGACTCCATTCTTTGCAAATATCCGACTGTCACTGTATGATTAAATCTTATTGTTATTTTTCTTTCTAATTACACAAATTTGCCAAAGTATTCAAAATACTCTACCGTCTCACAAGCTTGTGAACAACGATGAGCTGTGAAGAACCTGAAAATGTTTGCAAACTTGCATATGGGGGGCATAAACAATGAAACTTCGACGGCAAAAATCACCATTTTCGTATATGTTATAGTTGCCCCCTTCCCCGCTGACAGAAGTGGCGGGTCTGTTACTTATACACACATTTCTGACACAAAGAAATAACGGTTTCGCAAGTCATCTAACTTCGACATCTCCTCAACAAATTTCATATTAGAACCTGGCCCCCGAACATCAAGAGAGCCTTCCGCGGCTGCCGTAGGGCTTTTGATGTTCTGTCAAGCCTATTCTACTCGTATGCTACGCAAATGTCTAAATTTTTTGTATGATTCAGGAATCGTTCAGGAATCCCACGTCGAAACTGTCTGCTCTAAGTGTTATGTTTACTGCCCTATTACCAGCAACCTTGGCAATAAAATATTCTATTCTATTCTGTGATAGTGGAGCTTTTGTCGATCTCAAGCTCGCATATTCCCTTGCCATGAGGGGTGAAGCCTTTATCGTTGTGTGCAAATGAGTTTGTGCCCCGAGCAGTCCGACCCTGTTCAGTCATTAACTGGCATGGGTAAGAGATCCGTTGACCTATAGATGGGCAAATCCACAATTTCTATGTTTCACACAGAGGTTATAACAACTTTTTGTGTAACATACAAGTTAGTGCCGAAGAACCTTACACAACCTAAGTGCCGAAGAACGTTGCAAAACCTTAGTATCGAAGAACCTTACAGTTAGGTATATAACAAATACACAACATGTAAACTACCCATAAGCACTCGTTGTTAAACTTGACAGCTCAAAGTGATTTAACTTTCGTTTTCGAAACAGCACATTTCTATGCCCAAATTACCCGACTCGAAGAATGTGTTTCGGCTTCACATAGCCTTCACATAGACACAGTGTACTATTGGCATATCTGACTCCGTTCTGCACAAATATCCAATTGTCGTTATACATTCAACTTTGCAAGCGTGTTCAAGCTTTTCACAGTTCATAGCAGGTTTATGAGCTTGTGCAATGATATAGGTTTACGAAGAATTTGAACACTTTGAAAAGTTTGTGTAAATGGCAAGGAACCTAACAATAAGACATACTCAAACAGTGACAGTCGGAAATTTGTACGGAACGGTTCATCTTGTAAACATTGCAGGCGCTTGCATCTGGTAAGCAGGGTTGTAAGAATAATAGGACGCTTACTGATACTCTGTAGTTGGCGAGTCATCGACATCTTGTTTTGCCCTCAGGGCCATGCTACCCATCATTTCCCCTCACTCTTGGAGACGTTACCTCAGGGAAAGGTCAGTCATCAAATGGGCGGGGCACAAGGTATCCCATCTGATAGCGGAGTCTAGCCCTCTAATGAACGGTAAGGCGAGCCCCGCTGGCAATTGTACGATGAAAATACGGAGTTGAGGCAGCTTCTTTTATCTCAACCATGTAACAATGTAGCACAATTTACTTATATAATAGAATAGGGAGGGGGTTGGTTCGCCTCAGGCGTATTAGTACCGCCAAGCGGACTTATGCGTCCAATCCGGCTGCGTTCCGGGTGCCTCAAAGATGCGCACCTTGAGGCGGTCGGAGAACTTGCCTCGACCGAACTCGGCGGCACCGTTCTTCATCGAGTCGCTGAGGCTGGCGAGCAGCGCGTCCTCGAGGTCGACGAGTCCGTAGCGATCGGTCAGCTCGAGCTTCTCGAACACCGACATGGTTCGGTCGCCGAGCAGGAAGAGTGCGCATTCGCGTCGCGCCGGCGCGCTGTCGAAGCGCGCCGCCAGCGCCAGCACGCTCGCGAGGTTCGCGCGCGTCACGTACTTTTGCTCCGCGTGAATGATGCGTAGGAAGTCGATGAAGCCGTTGTAGTCGACGCCCTTCAGCTCCACCTCGCCCGTGTTCTGTTCGGCCGCCTCACCGATGAACAGTTTCTCAAAGTACGCGGCCTGCATGGCGAGGAACGTCTTGTTCACGTGGATCTTCTTTCCGTCGACGACGAGAACGGCGTCGGTGAGCTTGCCGGGCTCGGCAAAGTTGCGGCCAACTCGCTCCGGCATCGGCTTGCATGGACCGTAGTATTCGACGACGGTTACCAGGAATTGAATCTTCGAATCACGCAGCGGCTCCGCGGGAAAACGGCATACGATGCGTGGCCACGCGTCTTTGTCTCTGCTCGAGATGGTACCGGACATCGCTCCGTCGATTCGCACTTCCTGCGTGTCCATTCGAGTGATCGACCACGTTGCATGATCCCAGGCGGGCAGGGCACCGCGGTATTCGAGCTTCATCATTGCGACAGCGCTGCTCCTCGAGGAGTAAAATTTCCACGGGCTCCCCGCTCCAACCGAATACTCTGGAGCGAGCCAGTACTGGACGCTGATATTCGATTCGTAGGCTTTCGATTCCATTTCTGTTGATAGCAATTAGGATCTGA
The DNA here is from genome assembly GCA_014805365.1 of Koerneria luziae. Lineage (NCBI taxonomy): Eukaryota > Metazoa > Nematoda > Chromadorea > Rhabditida > Neodiplogasteridae > Koerneria > Koerneria luziae. Next base: position 14,935 of record JACMIJ010000763.1, read on the forward strand.
AATACGCAGATGAATACGGATAGCGTGATTGTCATATGGAACACAGAAAACCCATCAACAAGGAAGAAAATAGTTCTGAAGCATGACAGCCGTTTAGATACAAGGGCAGAGTAAAACTTGGCACGGTGCCAAGAATTTCAAGACATTTCATAACAACATTACAGTACTACGTATTTTCCGTACAGGACCACATATCGTTCGAAAGGAACAAGTGTTATTTGCTTATTGTTATCTTTATTGTATTGTTTTTTTTTTGGTTTTCATGTGGACAATAATTTTATTACTCGTTGGGAACATAGACGTGATATGAATGGGATACTCGAGGATGGCTATACAATATACAGAACATAGAAGGGGTGGGAATGAAATGTTTGGAAAAACGGATTTTTTTGAAAATTTGGTCATGTCTGCTGCACACTCTCTCATGGTTAGAGAAATTTCTGACATGACAAAAGTCTTAAAAATTCATTCCCACTCCTCTTACATTTAAAATAACGCGAATCCATGCACAAAATATGTTATACCAGCTCACAGCAGATTCACAAGTTTTGAAGCGGCATAATTTTACCAAAAAAATTGAATATGTTAGCAAATTTGTGTTATTGGGAATAAGTATAACAATAAGGTTTGTGTATCCAACTCCAGAACATTTCTTTTTTTTGGTCATAGAAACTATCTGACTTTCATTGAACATAGCCACTGCGAACGACCAAGACGAAAGCAAGAGACATGCAAGTTTTGTAAAACAAGACATACAAGTCTCGTGAACTACAAGCTACAAACTACAACTCGACACGTCGATCATTCGTCGCGACGCTGATCCAGTGCTCCGGTTGCTGGAACCGGACTCCGGCGATCACTTGTTTGCCCAT
>JACMIJ010000764.1:0-15805 GCA_014805365.1 Koerneria luziae
ATGAAACTCATCACGCCACTTCGAAACATTCCAAGAACACAAGCTACGGTGCACGGATAAACAAATAAAAAAAATAAAAACATGGACGGTGCTTACTCGCGATATAGAATGGCCGATTCTTGTACTCGGGGAAGACGGAGAGGAAATCGAGAATAGCGAGGTAGTGATCGATAACCGACTGAAAAGAACAAACTGTTATATTCCAAATTATTAACATTGATTTTATACAAATGTATTGTATCTACATATGTATACTGACAAGCTTTCGGGTTCCCGTGTACCTTGTCATCGCTGTAGTTTGTATCTGGATTCACACTTTTGTCTTGGAATGAGAAACCGACATTGCGCGGGGACTCCAGGTAGATCACGTTGGCAACCTGAGGAGAACCAATAGGTAAGCCCTAACGAAGTGGTATTTCGCATATTGTTAGAAATCAAAACACAAATCGCAATCGCTCGTATAACATATTTTTAGTGATTTAAATGGACATATCTGCTGCTCTATTGCTAACAGTTCTAATTGTATGAAGTTGTCCTCCATATTTACTACAATTTGTTTCTGAATAGGCGTGAACTACCTTATTGTACGAGTAGACGTTCTCATACAACGTGGTCCCGTCCCGATTTGGATGGAATGGACCGTGTTCTCTGAGCAGCGACTCCAAACTCGAACATCCCGGACCACCCGCAAGCCATAGGACCAGTGGATCATTGGTGGGATTCGCTTGTGACTCTAGGAACCTGAAAAAAAGTTGTTTACTGAACTTTTGATTGTTAGCGGTATACTAGCTTAGCGCCAGAAGCTTCAAGATAGAAAAATACTTCAATAAACAAAAACAACGTTTTCCTGCACTTTAATAATAATTTGACATTACTTATTCTTATTGTTAGTTCTGAAGATATGGCCTGATGATCACTAGAATGTACGTATCGGTTATTTCGTGCATATGAAGGAAATGGGAAACCGTAAACTTGCCAGTAGTAGAGATTATTGCCGGGGATTCCGTTCAAGTAGCCGGCGTATTGCTTGAAGCTGAAGCTGAACGTCGCTCCGGGCAACTCGAAGATCTCATCTGCCTCTTTTCGGGTTTCTAAATTATATATCCAGTTTGTTCCATTTCAGATGCATACGAACGTAAAAAAATTTGGGTAGCAGTATACGCCTAATAATGAATAAAGATTGTGGATGAGACTATTATTGTTTATTCGTATTGCGACGAGCTTATGTAAGGGTGGATGCAGTTGCAGCCGGAAGCATTAATCGTGCGTTTCAGGCGAGCGACACAGTTCCCAGTTAATTAAAATGTCCTTTTCTAATAATTTTTCATCATATTTCTTATTGTTAGTGTTTTGTTTTCATGTTGAAGTAAGGAATGCTGTAGGCCTTACGATAGATTCCGACTTGAGGTTGGAATTGATCCAACAGCGGTTGGGCGACGATTCCCGTGTCCACGATATCGGAATAATTGGTCTTGGCAAAGAGATAATTGATGAACATTTGAAAGGCCGGACCGGGTCGATCCTGTGGGACAAAGTGACCGGCGCCCTGTAAGTGAAATTGTAGGTTCGTAGTCGGATGAGATTCGTCGGTGCGTAACATTTTGCCTAGATACAAAGAATAAGTAAGTGACGCATTGTGTTTTCTACTTATACGAAGTTGAAAGAGATATATATATATATATTTGAAAGAGATACATCGAAGAGATATTTGGTAAGAGTTACAAACAAGGCAATTAATATTGATGGTTTTTACCCGAACATGACCTAAGACTTTCGCAGAAAGACCATTATGATCTTAGAGAGAGTGTGTAAACATGACGGCATGTCGAATTTCTTTGTTGCTAACAATATGAGTGTTCAATGGCAATGTATGCAATGGATCTGTTCAAATGGGTCGCAATCATTAGGTTTCAAGGGCTGTACATGTGTATATTGTAGATGGGAAACGATGTATTGTTCGAGAAGGCTAGGTGACATGCCTTGACGGTGAGCAGATCCAGTGTCTGTTCTCCCTTCGAGAATCGTTTCGCGAATCCTCCAATCCTTGGCAAATAATTCTGGTTACGGTAGTAGAACCAGGGTTGGCGTGGATAGTCGACGGAGAACTGAAAGCAACGCATCTTCTCTCTTCTCCTGCTTCCAAGCAGTGAAGATATCACTGATTGTTTCATGTTTCGATCTACGCATACAAGGTTCTTGAAGTTCTGCTACTGTACTCTTCTCCATATATTAGTATTATAAAGATTGAGTGAGCAATTTTACGTAGTCGTTGCTTTTCAAGCTTTATTCGACCGCTTGCTATCATTTGTGTACGTTGAAAATTGAATAAATATTCTTCTGCTTGAAGAACTAACAATAATAATTGCCATCTTTAAGTATCACGTGAATACCAGCCAGCCTCAATAGATACGGTAGCATGCTATTCTTTTTGAACAGTACCTGCTGCCTGTCGGACAGCCTCTCAATGAACCATTGATCACCAAGGAAGTTGCACGCCATGTCCGCATCTCCGTTGTAGATCAACACTCGCAGAGGAAATCCTGGAATCAGTTAAGCTGTCATGATGTGCTTGCCAGTGGATACTTGTTATCAACACATTTACACATTTACACAAGTACTAATTGTAAGAAACATACACATTTTGAGGTTGATTTACATGACTACTTTACTTTACTATGCTTTTACATGACGGAACATAGACAGAAGTCTGCTGAATAGGATACCGGAAGAGAAGATATCGTCAAAGACATCGCTCATGTCGTGGTGCTGCTGCTCGTACAGTTGCTCGTTAATCGGTGTACTATAATCATCTGCATTACCCTTTCTTTAATAACCATAACCTCTTCTTCTATAGACAACTTGCATATTTCTTATAGTACATCAATATCTTGATTGGATTACGGTAGTTTCAATATTACCTGCATCCTTCCCAAGGTTGGACGAAATCGGGGATGTGGAGGGCAGCTCGGACCTCCGGCAGATTGAGATACGCCGGCATCGCATCGTTCATGTAACACGGAAACGAACCAATCGCATCAGTGGAGGCCTTGTTTGTGAGAGACTAAAATACGAAAGCATTAGGCCAGAGCAGATCACAACCATCTACGTACTATTGGTTGTGCTATCTACAGCTCACGCAGCATAAAAGTCGCCATTTAGAAGTTAGACCTTTGCATTTCCATGTATATGTTGTGTACAACACGTTGTATATGAAGATGACATACAGCGTAATCGACGAAGGGATCCTCTCCATTGGAGAACTGCTTGAGGAATCGCGATGACTTGATAATCTTCCGTGCGACAGAAGACGATGATGGACCGTCGGTGTAGCAGTCTTGATAGGAGTTGTAGACATCTTCATTTCTGAAGTATATTTGCATCTCATAGTTACTCATTGTCAGCAGAAATCCCAAGAGGATTTTTTCGGAGTTACTTACAATTAGTGCCGCTGTCGCTAAAACCTTCTTCTCGCCCCTTTATTGCTTGAATATCCATCTAACACAAGGAACATAGCGCTTAACGTTCACCATTTTTCGATGATCAACATTACATTAACTACAGTAAACTGCGGCTTTTACAAAACAGTACTACTTCGGTATCACATTTTTGGAAATATTGCTCATTATTCACTGAAATTTATATAAAAGTTCCGTACACCATAAATTAAGCATCAAATTAGGCTTTTGAAACAAAAACGTTACGGCTAACTGAACCTGCCGTGCTAAAAGTCGCACTGTAAAACGAAAAGAAGTCCTTACGCAGTCAGCCAAACATAATTGTATCCGTAGTCGACGACATTGTTGGCGCAGATCTGCATTTGCGTGTCGGTACCGTAATCCCTCGCGATGGCATTTCCGAATTGATCCAATGTGATCATATCCGTGAATTTACAGTACGCGAAGGGCGTTGTGGGACTCAGACGGGCGCAACAGGCGTAGAGGGAATCGAACTCGCTACAAATGATGATTGTTCCTATTAGGTCTCAATATGATAGATTTGTCAGCTATATTCTTGTTAGAAAGGCAACAAAAATGGTACTGCGCTTCCTTCCTATGTGAATCACACGAAAGATCTTTCTAACGCGAAATTTTCAGCTGCAAAAATGTATTCCACACAGCGTTTCACAACCGCTGACGTAGTTGCTTCGTTTGCATATTTATACCAAGAGATAATCAAAGAACAAAGATTATATAGGAATTTCTGGATTGGCGCCAAAAAGAGCGATTCAAAAACATACGCCTTGCCGATGAGACTCCTGGAGAACATGAGATTGATGGCGGAGTTGATCTGATCGATTTCGCTCATCTCTCCGTTCCCGACAACGAATCCCTTCAGGCGCATGTACGGTTGAGTGCCATTCTGCAACGTGTGAGGTGTGAATCCAATATCTCTTATTGATATTATTGATCTCTGATCTTATTGATATTTTCTTTCATTCCTTTCCTTCTAGCTGTGTTTATCAATTGTGTTGCAGGGTAGTTATTTCCTCTAACTTCGCGTATAGTTAGTACAGTTTCCAAACAATGGTTATCTTCGTTATTGTAACAGTGTATCTTTCACAGTTGCGGATCTCTTTCGATGGGCACTTGATGTGAGCACTTCTTCATGAGAGCACACACCAAACAACGCACACTAGTTTCTGATTATTTCATTATCTTAATCCTCTCACGTGATCCACAGCACATCAGTTTTGTTTGCAAGACCAATCATCCTTTTGTGTTCCTTGCAGAGTATGACTAATAACATTCTTTATAAAGAAACTAATTGTAGGCATAGGCATGCGAAGATTCCAGTTGTATGTACATAATATGAGTAGAATTCAAGAATTCTATCAAAAACGCGAAACTTTTCTCTAATTGTAAGATCGCAACTTGAGTAAGTGCCGAATTTTGGCATAAGAGTCGCTTACCCGCCCTTCAACAACTAATACTCCCTGATATCATATAAATCTAAATCTAATAGTGGTACTCTTGAGAACCTGTATTGAGAAAGATTGTCGGAAATTTGATATGCTTTTAATGGCCAACAGAAACAATATTGGTAACTTTTGCAAACGTCAAGAGATTGACAAACATAAAACCGTCGTCTTATATAGTTATTGCAGGATAGAACAAGCAGCTTGAACACACCTACTACAGTGTGTCCAATAGTAAAATGAAGTATAGTTCTAATGCACGAGCTGCTAGTTGCTCACATCTTTCTTCTTATCATGCACCAGGTGCTTCCGATTGCTTTCGGAGTGACCAGGAATTTCGTTATCAAAATTATATTTCGCTAATAATGCTGAGACTCTCTACACATGCTAAGCTTTGTAATATTGTTAATAACGATGTAATGTTAATAGTACAAGCCACAATTCTCACGGCATTTTGCATCGATTCCGGAATTGGTTATATCACCTTTGTTCTTTCGAATATCTCTTTTTTCTAAATATGCAAATGATGTGAGATACTGTGAATATTGTAATGATCAGTATTATTTCCATCTAACATGGTCATTTCTTGCACAAAGATCATTTGCTCCCTGAAAGTGTAATCTCATTCTCGTCTTCTTATCTAACAATCATTGACACGACTTTTATGGCCGGAATAATGAAGCCAAATGGACAGACAACACTTGATACGGCCCGTGCAAGATATTTGATTTTGCCAAAAAAACCAGCAAGGTATATGTTTCAAAAAAAGCGTAAGTGTACTAAGCGTTCTTTAGTTTCCACTTATTTAGTTGCTGGGTGGTGTTTTCTTCTAACTTCGCTAATTGTTAGTCAAGTCTCCAAACACTTGGTATGTGGAAGCCACGTATGTGGAAAACATGTTTTCAAAGTGGAATCTTCTCACATATGAAACAACGGTATTATAAAATATCAGATATATTTGAGAAACACTAACGTTGATCATCTGAATGAGGAGTCGAGTGAGAGTTGGCACGTAGACTCCTCCATACGACTCTCCGGTCACATAGAAATCGCGGAATTTGTATTCGGGGAATCGAGTGAAGAAGTTGCGGAGGGCAATGGCAGCGTCAATTGCTGTCTGAAAGAATTACGTTCTACTACTGTTATCGTTGATTAGCTTTTTCCAAGTAAACTATACATAAACAATCTACTGTTAAGTAAAATGGTGATGTGTAGAGCACCGATGTAGTATACACTTGATACGTACATATGATATTCATAACTTTACCGCTACACCAACAACAATCAGAAAGCAGCTGACAATCAGAAAATTTTCCTAACAATAAGATCACGTTCTCATTCTGAGTGTACTGGAGTGTCTGAGTTCTGACCGCTACACAATGGTTTCACAACCATAGTATAGCAGTTAGACTTAATCAGGCCATGAGAATTCCTAGGGCAACGTTGGACTTAGTTTGCCCCAAAACGTCCTGGCCCTCTCTAGACTTTCAGCCTTGAAACGGGAGAACGTTTTATGAAGTGTCTCGTTGTTAGTAAATGAACCTTGTCATCGTTGTACACGGTGTCGTTACCGTAGGTTCCTTTTTGCCTGTACGAGAATCCGACATCTCGTGGTGACTCCAGGTAGATGATATTCGCAACCTGTAGTTCATACGAAAGATACACTACACAATTAAGTATACTCCAAAAGATAACACGTCATGGTCTACATAACGTATAACTCGTAGAGGCTATGCTTACTGTTAGTAGATGCTCTAGTAGTATTGCTATTTTATCCTTATACTACTTCATAGTACGCATAGAGTACCTTATTCCATGCAAATACATTCTCGATGAGGTTCTTTCCATCTTTGGAGGGTCGGTATGGTCCATGTTCACTGAAGAGCCCTTCCAATGACGAGCATCCTGGACCTCCATTCAGCCACAGAACAAGCGGAGCTCGAGAAGGATTCGCCTGAGCTTCGAGAAGCCTGAAGAAGCAAACGGTCTATGAAATTAATCAAATAGCGTTAATAGTTTGTGGTAACTAATATTTAGTTTATTTTAGCACTTTACCTAACGTTGGTACTATACTTATAACTTGGTTTCATATCTGAACATTTTATCTCTTAATTCGTACGCTTCTTCTGACTAAGCTTTCACACATTCGTACCTTTCCTGGACTCTCTGATAATGTGCAACTTTAATGGGATCAGAACAAATTGAATGATAAGAATGGAATGCTAGTTCTGGCAACATATTATATTGTTTACAATTGCCTCAATTGTAAACAATATAAAATGTAACCCTTATTAATATGTTACCCTCTACCCAAAAATAAATAAAACAAATTACAATAACTTCTGGCAACATAAGAACCCTTCTGATTGCGGAATAAATAAATAAAATGAATTGTGTCAATTACTAAAAAATTCTGACAAAATGAGCTTTCAGTTCATTCTGAAACATAAAATACGCAGGTTGTTACCAGTAGTGAAGACGATTGCCGAGTGTCGCATCCAAATAACCGGAGTATTGTGCGAATGTTACGTTGAAGGTGAGACCGGGAAGGTTCGTGACGAGATCGTCCAATTTCGTATCTGCTGCCGAGACTGCAAGAAGAAAGAAATACGGAATGAAAGCAAAATTGAATTATATACAACTACATGTTAAGGATCTTATGAAAATCTTACATTAGAGATCGATTCTCAAGCCGTAATTTGCTAACAATATGCATTGCCTAACGTAATTTTGCGGTGTAGCTTTGAAATTTGCATGGCATTAGAAAAAACCTCAATTTGGTCGTGAATGCTGCAAGTGTCTTTCGAAGCACATAAACTGCAGTGAGACAAAACATCAACAAAGCATCAAGATGAAAACGAATAGGATAATGGTTACTTCATTGTTGCGTTGAACATCAAATCTATTTATTTCTTTGTTTTCTCACAATAAGGTTGGTAAGGACAAACCACTTGCGCAGAGAGCGAATATGAGCACCAGTTGAGAGGTGCTCATTTTCCGAGTGCTCATGGGCACCTGCTTCTGGTCCTCTCCGGCTGACCAGTGACACAGCGGAATTGGCTTGCTCCTTATCAGAAATATGAGAATCGCTTTTTCTAGTGATGTTTCACTCGTATCGTACAGGAAGTGCACCTCCCATTGGAGCGTAAAAACGGGTGAACAACATTATTTGCTTACTTTTATGGGGTAAAAACACAAAATATGGAAAAATAATAGAAGAGAAGAACTAAATAAAAGGCTGGCAATGTTAAAAATGTGTGTCACAAAATGAACATTAACAGTGATTCTAACTTCAATTCCAAAAAAAAACACTTGTTTTTGCTATGACTAACAATAAGCAGATTATGCGATTTTTGCACCGGACAGTGGGCTGACGATAAAATATGCTGAAAATGTTCCAGACAAAACCCCCGGTGATCGGAAAGTGCCGTTTTGTGCTGTCTGAATATGTATGTGAGAGTGATGCCGTATATTCCTACATTCATCTTATTGTTAGCAACTAGTCCTTTTAACATTTACATTATTGTACTCAAACAGACACTATATGGCTTCACACAATCTATATGTTGCTTACTTTTTCGTAACGACTACTTACTCCGGAGGTCGAAATAGCAAAAATTACCCAACATTTTCAAGGTTTTATCCACAGTTTTGTGCTCACAGTGTCATAGACCCTCATATTTTGGAACTAGTTGTAAATATTCCCTTGTCAGCATATTTAATAATGACAAAAATGATAATTTTATACATTCAAGCACCTATCAGGCTTATTTGAGGGTTATTTTTCTCTAAGTGTAATATTTCAGCTGTGCATTTCTTTGCTCTCACAAATGGACTGTTATCATGTCATGTAGTTTATTCGAGAAGTGACAGCCAGCGAGTCACTCAAAAGGCATCCGATGGGGAGAACAACACTCTCCGGGACAATCAGAAAATGATGATATCGGAGAGCCGATAATCGCAGAAGCACGCGGTGAGAAGGTGGGAGAACGATGGTACGGTCCAAATATGGTGAGTGCAAACACAAAAGGAATCCAACAATAAGCAGAGATCGCATCTTATTGGTCATATGCGTCATGCATTGTTCAAAACTTGGACCTTCTGATTTGTACTCTTTCAAAACCTACCAAACAATGCATCATTTATTCCGCAATCAGAAGGGTTCTTCGGCGGGCGATAGCATTCTTCCATCGGTGAACATCAACGACAGGGCATCTCAGAAACGTTAGGCCAAGGTCCTCGGTGAACTCGTCTCGCCATCTCGTCTTTGGCCGAGCACGTCCGACGTACAATACATCAGAGTCCTTCATATATCTCTAGCCTGATTTCTCAAGGATTCAAATGTCCGCCAGCTCGTACTTTCTTGTCTTTCTGATGCAACGGCGGTCATTGTTTGCGAAGCTTATCTTCTGTATCAATTATGCGTGTCGCGCGAATTGTCACTGTGGTCCAGAATGGAGAGTTGGTGAGGAAACAGGGAACGAGTCCACTTGCAATGTGTGGAAATCACTATACATTGAGGAACATAAAACTTTTTATGAGGATATGAATGTGTGAAACAACAAGAGTTGCTCGCTACGATTCCTTCTCATTTATAGCTCTTGAAACGAGCAAGATATACTTTTCTTTTCGACATTTACCTTAGAATCTAGTTTTGTTCTAATGTTAAAGGGGTCCGGAAACCGTCAGTTCGCCGAGGAATTTGCCTATGTGTATTCCCTGAACACAAAAGCGACGGGTCAATAAAACATTCATTTTGAAAGCATTTTGCGCTAATGAAATGACGGTTTCCGGCCTCCTTTAATGTTTGTTCTTCCACATAAATTACGAGTTTTTGACAAATGCTACAATTCCACTGCAATAAAACTGGACAGATCTGTATTTCTATCATAAAAAAACTTTATTATGAAACTCTTTAAAAATCAGTAGAGGTTTTGTCATCACTGACAGACAATTCACTCTCGAATAGAAGATGGACACGGACTGCACGTGTCGCGTTCGGATTGATTCCGTGCCTCCTCCAGCATCTCCACCAGATTCCTCGACACGATCATCCTCATCGTCCGATCGCGGGTCTCGAAACGCCATCCCTCCGCCTCGTCGATCCTGAGAAAAGCATACGGTAGCTTATTGTTAGTATTCAACACATTATTTAGTAAGAACACACAATCGACATAGCAATTACTGCGCTTTACAGACAGATATATACTTGCAGTTGCGAAAGGTTCCGTGATATTCAAATTTTACCCGTGATATTCAGACTCGCATTCTACCCTAACAATAAAAACACATGCATATTGCCACGCATTTACTAAGTGTAATACCAAAGGTTGTTCTAGGTGAACCGTCTTCAGAAGATAAAAACACAATATCCAGACCTCAGCGGACGTCCTGGATGAGTGCCGGCCAGCACGGCGAAGAAGAACCTCTGGAACTGCTTGAACGTCGGATGACACGGCTCGTCCTTGTCCACACGGGCGGAACTGTAGCGAATCTAAAGGAGTTCATGGTATATGTATGAAACAACTTCCGATGAGAGGCAACAAGGGTCGACAAAAGATGAGTGGGAAGAGGCTTTCGATCAGCATGTTTACTAGCATGATAATGATAAACACATAAACATAATGAACTAACAATGATCATTATGTCCTAACAATATGCATTTGATAAACTTATACGAGCTATTTAATGGAGGCCGGAAACCGTAATTTCATTCGTACAAAATGCGTTCGTAACGAATGTTTTATTGACCCGCCACTTTTGTGTTCAGGGAATACACATAACCAAATTCTTCGGTGAACTGACGGTTTCCGGACCCTTTTAGGTAAATACCGTACTCCGGGATGCTTCCTGATAAACTCGATTGTGTTGCGAAGCGAGTGCTCATAGTCTCGAAGATCCGTGAATTCGTAACTGTAACAGTGACCAGTAAAACAAATGCTCAATAATGACACTAGCAAAGATTTGTAAATTGCTTTGTGTATATAATAAATGTATTCAAGTAACAAAAAGAACATGAAACAACTCGCTTGAAAAGCATATCCTCTGTATGGTAGAATAGATCGCCAACGAACAGACGATTTCCGTAGGCATAATAAAGAATCAGCGAATCCGGTGTGTGCCCAGGTGCCCACTTCACTTCCACAACCTGTAATTGTTGTTAGATATCATTTTATAAAAGCTACTCATAATTTACGTTCAGCACCTGACGCTTAACCTGGTAATCGCGGGTTCGAACCATACAGCAGATTTGCAGCTTTTTGGTTTGAAAAATAAAAGAAACAATTCTTTGAGCTTTTCATTTTAAAAAGTGAGTTATTTAGCGTTACAGCAGGCAATATAGACTGCCTTTTCTAATATACTTACATTCTTTGGATTTTCCTGTGGTCCAAGGAATATTTTATCGCCGTCGCCTAGCCATTTTGTTACTTTATAGGTTTTCACCTGAAAAAAGCTCAACATGAGAACAATAAGCATGTTTGTCGATCTCTTGAAATATTACAATTAGTAAGGAGGATTCGATTAATTTGTATACATACAGTCCAATGTGAAGTTGAATTGAGCAGCTTCGTGTAGTACTTGTGTTTTCCAGAAGCACACAGATCGTCCACTTTGTGTCCGAGACCACACTTGCCCGTTGTGGAGAAGCGAAAGTTACCAGCAGTCCAAAAACACACATATAGATATGAAAACAAACACCTTGAAGACACTAAGACACGAAAATAAGGTATTGGCTGTTCCTACCAATAAGTTATCCAAAACGATTATTTTAGCTAACTTCGAAAACAGGCAAAACTTCATGCACTCTCATTAAGAATCTTGTGCTCTATCAAATTACTCTAATCGAGATGTCCTTTGTGGCTGGACATAGCAATGTCTTCTTGTTAAGACAGAGCAACCTCAAAATCTGTGCATAAATCTTATTGTTAGGAAACACATCTAATCTGTTATAAAAGAGCAAACATACTTGTTCCGCATGATTATGCGTGTTGACCACTATAAATCGGCGATCGCCAAGGAGGTGAAGCGATTTCACATAAAAATAGAAGTTGCCGTGATCACAGCCAGTGTCCAGAACTAACACTAAATTATACACAAAATGTTGTTAGTGATTCATGGCATATCGTTTGTTTTTTCAAAGCTTATACTAACAATAAGATGTAGAAGTATCTGTTGATGTTTATTGTGCACAGCGGTTTGAAGAAATTCCCAGATCTCCAGTTTAAAACATGTTTATGTTATCCTATGAAATTTTTGTGCACGTATGCAAATGGAGGACATTAGCTGTTCATAAAGAGAAGGTGAATGTTCCTTTGAATAAGCCCTTTATCTGAATTATGATAATATGACGCAGCAAAATCGGGGCTGTGAACACCGTCGAGCGAAAAGATAACAGCTCATACTAGATAAATGCGAAACGAACCTTTTTCATCTCCAATGATAAGGTAACATAGCGGATGATAGTCCATTGGGTCCAATTCCATGATGGAATAAACATTTGGCGAAAGTTGCGTCATTTCAAAGGCCATTCTGCAACCTTATGATGTTTACTATGTTAACTATATATTTATTCTTTACAACTATATTTATCTAACAACTTATGAAAACAATAAATACATAGCACAGAGCTTTTGCTAGGAAGTAAAAGAGAAATGGAGGAAGATGTTCTGACAACGAGAAGAGCTTCTTTTTCTTCTTCCCCTACTTTTGCATGCATTGAGTTTTGCACCATGGATCGCATACATTGCAATATCGAGTCTTGATTCGACTTGCTGCTTGCACCATCAATACTCACACTTCATTTATTAATATTAAGACAATCAATAAATATTATGTACAGAAACATGGTTGGTGTAAGGGATGGAGGTAACGGTGACAAGACTGTAGTTTTCGAGTTGGTGTTCAAAGCTAAAAAGTAAGGTGATACGTTAGGTAGAAGAAAAAAAATAAAAATCATGACTTGTCCAAAAAACGTGTGGTTCTTATTTGTTAATCACAAAACTGGTACTTCAAAGAAAGAATAGAGCAAAAAGTCAGCCTTCCAATACGTTACTCTTTCTTATTGTTAGAAGCTTACATTGCGCGGTTTCTTTTGCAGAGCTGCTTATACGCCTATGTATTTCCATCTAACATTTGAACTGATTTCTTTTTATAAAAAACAACGTTAACGGAGTATATCGTGCAATAAATATAACACGATGTTAGTAATATTGCCTAACGTTACTCATATTATTAGCACTTGTTACCTCATAGTGTACGACATCCTCCATCGCCTCGAGAGACGAATCGTATTCGGCGTATTCGTCATAGTCATCGTAGTACTTCTTCGTCAGTTCGATGTTGTCGAAAGTCGTGGCGATGACGGCGACGAGTCCGGTGAGGAACGTGAACACCTCCAGGGCGTTCACCATCACCTGAGGGGAAAGAGGATGACGTCATGATAAGGAAGGTGATAGAAGATGATATGATCCCAATCAGCGAAGCATCAAAAACGGAAAAAAGATTAGGACGAGTATGTTCTTTATAACCTTATTGTTAGCATGATACCACCAAAAACCACGCATTTTACTAGTTTTCGCCAGTCTTAAGCGTAGTATTCGTTCTGTGTACGCGAGTAGCTGGAAGTATTTATAATATTTTGTGTACTCAACCGGATAGAGAAAGCGCATTCCTAAGAATTGCGAAGACAGCCTAACGATGCTTCAGTGAAGCGCAGTTCTGGCTGCATAGACAACGTATAGACCAGCAATTTGAAACAGACTTGTTAGACCAAAAAATTATTCTCTTATTGTTAGAAAGATCTGGAAAAGGAAACAACATTGATTGGACAAACGGATAAACATGAACGTGAAAGATGAGCGGAATCAAGTTTAAGCACTTCCAACAGTGATAGCATATGCCATAGCTGAATGGCAGCTTTCAAACAGGACATTTGTGATAAACATACATCTTACTGTTAAAGTCAAACAGTTGTGATCAGTGATGGAATGCAAGGGGGGTCGCAGGTATTGTCAAATCAGAATTGTTCTGCAGTGAACAAGCAATAATAAATTGTTTCCATATTTCATAGCATTGATGAGTTTTACTTAAAAGAAAGACTGTGAGCATACGACAAATGAAAATATTTGATCACATTTTTTGTATCTAACCGGTAAGCGAAAGTGAAAACATCAACATTCAGCCTAATCTAGATCATCAAGCGATATGGCTCTTTGCCAAGTATCGTGACACATAAAGGATTCAACATCACGACATGAAAATGAAGAAAGTAGTAACCTCCTTTTTTGCTATTGCCTTATGCTTGCTGTGAAACATGAATAAACAGGGGACAGCATGTTATTTCTGGGGGTGATAATGCCCTATTTTCGAGATTCCATGCCCCATAGAACACTCAAATCGTATTTATGTCACTAAAAACCTAAAATAGTGTCAACCACAAACAAGCTATTAGAGTACTTTAAATAGTGAGTTTATTCTTTCTTCAAACTGTTATATAGCAAAAATACAAGCCAACAAGCGCAGTGTTAGTGCACTGACAAAAGGGATGAAACATGCTGGCAATGGTAAGGGATTGACAGATCCTGTCTATCAGCCGTGAGGAGGAGAAAACGAGAGTTCCCCCCGGTCCGAGCGGCTCTGGAGAGGACAGCGTGACCCAGTTTATCTCCGGATCCGACCACCAAAGTGCAAACATCTATTTTCGATCAGTTGGGAACGTTTATTATTATAATGTATATATACATATACACATATACGTTGCATGAAAACCGTAAAAAGAATAATAGAAATGTACATTGTATAACACAAGAATAGAAATATAATACATACAAGTGAAAGTTATTATTATGGATGCAAAATTTGTTTTTAACGTTCATACTACTCATACATATTACGGATGACAAGTCCCATAAAGAAATGAGATAATTAGCTGAATTGCTTAAAAAAGACACCCTTGTGGTTAGAAAAACAGAACATGAATAGTGTGGTTTCTAATTGTAAGATGTTCACTTGTGTGTCAATCCTGTTGTTCTTGGCACAGCGGTTATTTACAGTTTCCAAACACATCGATACCACAAACCGTGCAAAAACGGTAATAAACTACATGTGTTAAGTGATACACAGTTCGTTCTTATCAATAAACAACTTCTGCAGTAACAAGTGTAAAGATTAGTACTTTCCTCACTTCTCACTAACAACAAGTGACCACTCCGACCCCATTCGTAACGTAGCACAAAAACGTTTCGGTTATTGTTGTTCGCCCGAGTTTCACAATAGAAATAAAAGAAAGGAGGGAAAGAAAGCGATGGCTGGAGTGGGACTCCCGATGTGCTGGCCCATGACTACCCCTTGGCAACTGCCGATTGCACTGCCAACAAGTCGAGGAGACATCATATATAATCGTTCTTTTTGTATATGCTTTACATTTTTATGTATATTAAAACGTTTGACATAGAGATAACAAGACATGCACAACCTTCTGTTCAAATTTTACGATAAGATCACGACATCACCAGTTTTGAGAGTATCGGTAACTCTTTCAAGGGTATTTTTTCTTTTCGCAAAAGAACTTTGTACGGTTCAACACGACGCGGACAATAAACCTTTCCATTGCGTGTTCCAGAATTATCTTGCCATTTGCTACGAGACTTTTCCCCGTGGCCCACCCCGATGCGTGCAATTATTTTTCTTCTTGCGTTGACTTTTCCGCCTTGTTCCCATGCATTAGATGTCTGTCACTCTTCTTCGTTCTAGCATTTCTAATCATTTATCGACCTTTAAAAGGAACATGCACTACTAGTTCTATCGTTTTACTCCTTTCCATCATTTAAGTCATTTATATTTCCTTTAATAAGAACACTGAACATTGCACTATTAGTTCTCTATGAAAAG
>JACMIJ010000765.1:0-15792 GCA_014805365.1 Koerneria luziae
CTTGCTCGCCTCTGTTCCATCCCATCTGATAAGTGATTGTTCGACCCGGCTAATCACCCTCCCATCAGTTATCCTCTCGTATCAGACCAACTGCCAGTTGTCCAGCTCTGGTCCGCTGAGTGATGCTGCCGTTTCTACCCTTACTTCTGGGCGCTGCGACAGCACTCGCCGCGTATACGGTGATTGATTTATACTTACAATTAGGGAAAACAAACCTCAAGTTTTGAGTGGTTTTAGTAAAAGTAAAGTTCTCCCGAATCAAGACCTATTCGCCTGCGGGTGGTCCCGAAGAGGCCGGGACACTCCTTAGTGTCTTAGTGTTTATAGCATTCTCAACAGGATCACGAACTAATTCGGCTTAATTTCCTCCGAGTAATTTTACATGGCACTATAATTACTGTATATACAGTATATGTTGCGTCCTTATTGATGTCAGTAGTGTTTCAACTTCGACTAAATAATCGGCATATTATTACGCAGCAGTCCTGTTTGATGTATCGAGGTTGAAACATCATTGTTTCGTCTCATACATGCCTCGAAAGTAGTGACTGTTGCAATTTCGAACAACGTTCTTGTTGTTAGAGAAGGAGTTGAAGCACTTTTGGACTATGCCCGCTCAGTCTTATGCATATGCTTGCTCTAGGTCATAGGTATACAAGGCATAATCATGTGTTATTTCCTTTATAAAGCCATCTAGCCTAAGGAGAGCTATCACCAAAATATTATATAATCCATTCCAGCCCGACTGGCCCTCAATCGATTCCCGGCCACTTCCCGGCTGGTTCGACGATGTCAAGTTCGGCATCTTCTGTCACTGGGGGGTCTATTCCGTTCCCGCATATCGGTTTGTCTCCGCCATAGTTATTGATTGATCAAGAAGTGAATGGTTCTGGTGGTACTGGCAGGGCGATCAGCCGGACAAGAATGTCGTCGATTTCGTCAACAGGAATTACAAGCCGGGCACGACCTATGCGGACTTTGCAAGAGAAGTATGTCTGTTTTTTTCTTTAATGATCCCTTTGTTTCTATGTGGCAGAAATGTATGCACATATAGCAGACCCGGAACTTCTGCAAACGGGGCAAGAATATAAAGAAATAACCGTTTTCCCCGAATAATTTATTGTTTCCGACTCCCTTTAATATAAAGAAAAGTAAAATGAGGCACTCCCGATTTGGTTTGCGTAATCGTTCACAAGTTTTTAAACATTAACAATAAGATGTGCTCGTTCTCTTCAGTTCACCGCAAACTTCTTCAATGCGACGCATTTTCGTGACATTGTCGAAGCATCTGGAGCAAAGTAAGCAAAGTAAAAGCAACCTGCACCCAATATAAGTATCTTGAACAAAGAAAATTCTTCTTTTAAACATTTTTTTCCTAACAATAAAATAACTTATCTTGGAATTTCGTGAACTTAATTGTAAGTAATTATACATATTTTTATGTTGTAAATATATTCGACGTTTCCAATTTATACGGTTTACATCTTGGAGGTTCTTGTTCTGAGCAGCAACAAATAGAAATGGATAAAAATCTCCTGACCATTTCAGATACTTTGTTCTAACAAGCAAACACCACGAGGGCTTCACAATGTGGCCGAGTCCAACCTCCTGGAACTGGAATGCCAAGGACACCGGGCCACACCGAGACCTCGTCGGTATGCAGTTTGTTCTACTCAGAGAAAAATCTTCAAATTTTGAGTGTCTTAAACACTCCTTAGTGCTCGAGGGTTTATAACCCTCTTTTTTTCAATAGTATTACGAAGTACTTGACACTGACAAAATGCGTGTTTTAAAACAGTCAAGCACAATATTGCGGCTTATTTGAGGCTTATTTTTCTCCGAGTACAATTTAAAAAAATTGTTCTGTTCTTTCGAGTATGCAATGACATCAGCTATACGAAAATCTCCAGCATAGACAAAAGTGGTTTATTTCCTGCCAGAAATTAATAATATTGTATTTGTCGGAAATGCCTATACCCCTTTGTTTCACTGAACATATCTTTGCCCAGATATGCACAAATGCTCCCCCCCTCCTCCCCGGAGTAACTTTATTTTATACTATTTGTTCCGTTATAAAGCACTGTACTGCATTCTGAAAACAATAAGACTGCATAGTACGTTTACCAGTTCCTGGTAGATTGATGTTTCAATGCGTTTACAAGTACAGTTGTTGAAGGCAAATGACATTAAGTGAAACAACTTTTGACAAAAGAATAGCTTCACCACATTTTCTGTACTATTGGAACCCCCCACTCTGTACAAATATCCGACTGTTTTTTTGTAATCCTATTTTGTAAGCGAACTAAGGTGTTTCACAGTTCATGAAATGTTCACAAGCTTGTGAAACAGCATAGGTTTGTGAAAAATTTGGATTCCTTGTCAAAATAATGTAATTGGAAAAAAAACTAACAATAAGATTTGATCATACAGCAGCAGTCGAATGCAGATATTTGTAGAGAACAGATATATACCAATAATATAACACCCGTGTATGCCACGCATGGAGCATGCATTCGAAAGTGGCATCTTCCTTATAACTTTTAAAACTTGGCTTCCAGTTCAATTATTTCCAGGTGAGCTTCACGATGCCTTTACGGGATCTCCAGTGCACTTTGGATTGTACTTCTCGCACCTCGAGTGGTTCCATCCTTACTACAAAAGTAATATCACGAAATACGTTGAGGTATAGTTACTGTTGTAATATCTGACTCTGTTTTGTACAAATATACACCTTTCGCTAAATATTCAATTTTGTAAGCGTATTCAAATTTTTCACAATTAATAGCCGGTTCATAATCTTGTGAAATGGCACAGATTTGTGAAAAATTTGAATTTCTTACAAATTTGTGTATTTGAAAGAAAACCTAACAATAAGATTTAATCATACAACGACAGTCTGACAGTTGTACAAAACGGAGTCAGGTAAGCCAATGTATGTTGTTTTGGCACCCCTTGACACACAATTCTGCAGAACTCTGCTGGGTTCCACGGAATCTTTGCCTTCAAATTCAGCATTCATAGTTTTCTCACATGTGTTCCCGGCATGCGGGCAACTACACTTTAGCGAATTTGAGAGTTTATTATTGTAAAAGTATGATACAAGGACAGAAATATTGTTCAGCATAATAACTGGAAGACAAGAAGTCTTAAGCAGCGCTTGAAACATCAATCTCACTCTCTCGTAGTTGGTCTGCCGGTGGCTTTTTTCTCAAAGGAGAAAGAAACTTTTGTTTTGTTGTAGCAAAAATTAATGCATAAACGGCCTGCCACTTTTGTGTTCAGGAGAACATATGTGAAAACAATGAATGCAATAATTATTGCAAAAATTATATTATATAATTTATTGGGGAAAGGATTGGTAATTACCGATTACTCTTCGTAATGCTATTGTTCCATTCAGCAAGTCTCGTTTCCGCAACTGCACGAGATCGTGGAGAAGTACGAGCCGGATGTCATCTGGGCCGACGGCGACTGGGGCGCCACGCCCGAACAGTGGAGGGCGCAGGAATTCCTCGCTTGGCTGTACAATGAGAGGTAACTGGGATTACTGTAGCCTACTTTTTTCCATGCATAGCTACAGTAATCCAACATCAGAGAGCATCCATACATTGCTTTTGGTATACCTGACTCCATTCTATACAAATATCTGACTATTGTGCGATATGCCCAACTCGTGTTGGTAGGCTTCCTCCCCGATAGGCATACTTGCTAACGTATTCAGTTGAGCAGGCTGATGCTGTTTTACAAAATTCAGACCGTTGCTTTTATGTTCATAGATATACTTTTTATAGCCACCAGCTATTATCAACACTCGTTACCAATGTGTGGTTGCTAAATTACAAACAAATTGTGGTTCAGCCCAGTGAAGGACAAAATAGTCGTGAATGACCGTTGGGGCAACGGTGCCATGGGCAATCACGGAGGATTCCTCACCTATGCCGATCATTACGATCCTGGTATGTTGTGGGTTTTCGAATGAACTGGATTACTTATTTATTCAGATGACATGGAGAAAAATGACTGAAAATTGATTGCAATTGCACATAGTCATTTCTGTATCATACTTTGAGCTGATAATTGAAAACGTAAAGCTTTTCCCGCGAGGGGATTCCTCAATGAGGATTGCCGTTCGCGATAAGCTAACAACAATCAAACAGAAGCAACAACTTGTATTGTGTTTTAGATATCATTGATGTAGAGAAAAATGCATATTAGCACAATACGAATACTTTTTTACAGCTCTAAATAACTGTACATCTCAGGAAAGATTCTGACACGGAAGTGGGAGAACTGCATGACACTGGACGAGGAATCATGGGGATACCGGGAAGGCATGACGGTATGACGGCTTCTACTATTTTCTTGCCTGACTCCGTTCTGTACAAATATCCGACTGTCACTGTGTGACAGTCAAATCTTATTGTCAGGTTTCTTTTCAATCACTTAAATTTGCCAAAGTATTCCAATTTTTCACATACCTACACCATTTAATAAGCTTATGAACCTAAAATGAATCGCGAAAACCTTACTAAGCTTGCAAAACTGAATATAAAGCGACAGTCGGTTATTTGTACAAAACGGAGTCAAATAAGCCAATGATAACAATAAATGTAAAATGAAATAAAACAGAAGAAATAGCTTAAGTAAATTAAGTAAATAAAAATTACAATAAGAGAGAAAAGTGCTACATGCCATAAGATCGTTATTATGTCTATTGCGCTAAAATTTACATAATACTCCAACTATGGAGCGATTGGAGAGAATGGTTGACCAACTTCAAAGGTGTTAAGAAAAATAAAAAATTTCATACCGCAATGTTTTCAACTAATACTACCCTCATGTGTTTCGTTATAGCTTGATTCAAGACATCAACTTCCCTGAAGTGGCCATATTTCTCATCAATATGAAACATTTGATACCAGTTTGATGTCATTGTGAACAAGTTGGATGGGTAGCATTCTAGTAGGCATTGAAACGCATCCACAGAGCAAAGAACACTTTCAAAGATGTAGAAGATGTTTTATACCGCCAACATATTATAGGTATTTGCTTTGTATGCAAAAATAATGAGAACTTCTAAACAGCAGAGACAACACAGGCAGCACCTACTTTTCTGTTTCAATCAGAGGCCAAATGTTAGCATAACGGCGGTCAACTACAACGGTCACATGTCGATAAAGTTCATTTACTAATTGCAGTTGATTTTACTTAATGTTCTTCAAACAGCAGCCAATTTCTTTTATTAGTAAACTTTTCACCTTAATTGTAAGAGCTTTTACTAAAGTATTAGGCGCGGTGTAGATGTTACGTTGCAGAAGTAGTTCTTGCACCAGTTCTGTATATATAAAAGTTGTGTTTTTCTTTATATTCAGAAATTGTAAAGTGTAATATAAATAACAGTTTTTTTCTTTATACTCAGAAATTGTAAAGTGCAATATAAATAACAATTGTTTTTTTCCTTATATGCAGAAATTTTAAAGCATAATGTATGTAAATAACAGTTTTTTTCTTTATATTCAGGAATTTCAAATGTTCCCCTTCAGAGCCAAAACGTGCATCCCGTTCACTACATCATCGAGCAGTTGGCGCGAACCGTTTCCTGCGGCGGCAATCTCCTGCTCAACCTCGGTCCGGACAGTCACGGCCAGATCCCGGCCATCTTCGAAGATCGGCTCCGGGAACTCGGCCGTTTTCTGGCGGTAAACGAGGAGGCGCTGTACGGAACCGCCCCGGCGCAGGTGCAGAATGACACCGGAAATACGTGGTGGGTGACGGAGGGGAGGGATGCGCATTGGGTGTGGGATGGATATGTGGACAATGAACATTGGTGGAACACTTTTGAAAGGAAGGACGAATGACTTAGAATCAGATATATCCCCGACATGTAACTAATATAGGAACCCCCTGGATATGAACCATAGAACAATGCTAGCTAATTTTATTATTCTTTGTCCGAGGGTTTTTTTATCCACTCGGTTCTTATTGTTGGCGGCGCCGTATACTTCTTTCGTAGGACATAACCACTATCAGCCACTGAATTTGTGCTACCGTCGTTCTATTAACCAAAAATTCAACGTTCAAGGTGTTTCGATCCCCTATAGTAGTATAGTTATTGTTCTATAAAAGGTAAAAAGAGTGACGTTCAAGTGGACATGTTTCGGCTTCTAGGTACACCAAGCGGAAGACCGACAACGGTACGACATTGTACGCATGGATCCTCGATGTCACACAACCGATTGTACTGAAAAGCATCGAAGCGCAGAAAGAGGTTCGTGAATGTCATACTGTAATAGTAAGTGCACTACCCACAGAACAAGAAGCCTTGAATGAGCCTTACATAAGCCTCATAGAAGCCTCAATAGTGCTGGAGTGTTTAAAACACTCATTTTCTTCCGCATCACATAAGTATTTTCGTAAGGCTATGCAGAAAATGAGTGTTATACACATTTCAGCACTAAAGAGTGTTTAAAACACTTAAAATTTTAGGGTTTTAGTGTAACGGACACTTCAGACAACAATTTCTGTGCTTGCCAACGGGAAGTCGGTTCCGTTTACCATCTCGGACGACGGAATCCACATCGACGTCACTCCATTGGTGCTTGAAACGCCGCGAAATGATGTTGTGATCTTGAAGTTTGACAATGTCAAAGAGAAACGATATGGCACTACGGTATGTAATATCCATGTTGTGACCAATCACAGTTATTTCTATGGGAGTTTGGACCTCCTGGAGTGTTTCCAGTACAAAACTCGTCATCCTACACGTTAGTCACAAGTTAGGAGTTTGTCTGCACTGCGGTATGGCTTTATTGTGTGACATTATTAGACGCTAACTAATAATGACATATAATAAAACGAGCACAGACCCTGCGAGTGCGGGAGTGGTGTAAGGAAGAAGAAGATTATTGGGCGTTAACTGTGCATTGTGTATACGAATTCATACTTAAAGGAGGCCGGAAACATTCATTCGCAAAAGATGTGTTCATAATAAGTGTTTTAAGTGTTTTATTCACTCTCGTGTTCAGGGAATAGACAAAGGCAAATTGCTCCGTGAACTGACGGTTTCAGGCCCACCTCAATAAGACACATATTATTGGAATACTTGACTCCGTTCTGTACAAATATCCGACTGTTGCTTCATAATCAATTTTGTATGTTTATTCAAATTATTCACAGTTCAAAACAGATTCAAAATTTGGAAAGCGGCGTAGGGTTGCAAAAAATTTGAATGCTTTAACAAATTTGTCTTTGCGAAGAAACCTAACAATAAGATGCATTCTACAGCAACAGTCGGATATTTGTACAGAACGGAGTCAGGTATGCCAATAGTAGATGTATAGACATTATATGCGATGGACATGGTAGGATTGCTTCTTTTTGTCTTGCTCAGAATGTTATTAGCAACATGAAACATTGTTCTCGCTAGTCTTGTCTGTTGTTAGTTCTTATTGTTAGACACTGCACACATTGGTCTGAATCAAACATCCATCTAGTAAACTCTAACATCCGTTTTATCTCAGATCGAAAAACTCTGGTTCTCCGCCTGGCTAGGGGGAGTGTCTAATAGTCTGGCCGTCTGACCTCATTGTTGCCTGGCTGTGTTCTTTGGCAAACTCGATTTTAAAAGGAAATGTTCGTTGGACAATGCAATCTTGCAGGGAACGAAGAGAAATTGGCTCAAATACTACCAGAAGTACCTGCGCACGCAGTTCAAACCGCATGGACCGTATCAATAGCTAAATGTTGTTTATATCTTGAATCTTGTAATAACAATAAGCATGTATAATAAAGCATTATTTTTTAAGTATTTGTGAAGAAAACATTATATAAAAGATACCATTCAACTGTGAATAAAAATTCTTCCGAATCCAGGTTAATTCGCCGCATTGGGTACGAAGAGGCAGGGACGGGACAACTGTGAGTAAGCGATCTAGAAACTGTTTTTGGCTTACCTGACTCCGTTCTGTACTCGACTGTCACTATTAATTCGATTTTCTTTGCGTATTCACCTTTTCACAGTTCAACGCAGTTCACAAGTTTATGAAACGGCATAGTTAGAATACTATCAAATTTGCGTAATGGAAAGAAGCCTAACAATAAGATTTCATCATACGGTGACAGTTGGATATTTGTACAGAACGGTAGTAAGTTAGTGATCTTCGCAATGGTAAGTTACTACTAACTCGGGCGAACTTATTGTTAACTCTGAACGCTTGAACTTCTATAGTCTTTAGCTAACCAAACAATGCCTGCCTTTCCGCACAACATCAATATCACTTCTGCAGCCAAACGGCCTGGCATCTATTTCCCGTTTCTGGCCGAATGTTCCCATATACATTGTTTTATGTGCCACACATCGACCGGCATCAATATGTTAGATGTGCTTGCCTTTATGCGGTCATTTTTTGTAAAGGCGAATTATGTTGCAAAAGGAAGCTGCACAATTACTTATAAGTGTGCGTATGTTTGTATAGCAGACCCGCAACTTTTGTGAGCGGGGGCATGTATAGACATGGAAATAACCGTTTTTGCATGCTCTTCGACCACCAAATTTTCTTTTATAGTCCTTACTCGTTCTAATCTTTAAAAAATGATCGTAATGCTAACAATAAGCGGACATTATGCTATTCTCAGAGAAAAATAAGCCTCAAGTATGGATGAATAGTGCTTGAGTGTTTTAAAACACTCATTTATTCAGTGTTAAGTATTTCATAATCCTGATGAGGGTTGTAAACCTTCAAGCACTAAAGAGTGTTTAAAACACTCAAAAGTTGAGGCTATTTTTTACATTTTTTTTAGTATGAATGCTTCGTGTTCAAAATTAGGCAGACCAATCTAGGCAGCCACTACTTCTCCTCGCTGTTCACGGCGGTTTTCGGTGTGTGTGTTTGTGCTGCTTTTCCAGCCTGCTCTTCCATGGAGATTTTGCCAACAAAAGCTTCGTTTCGCTCTGAAGCATCGATTGTGTGCTCGTTTTTCGGCTCCCCCCTTTTCATATATATTAGACTGGTTGTTATTTTTATTTTGCCAGCCGACCCCCCGTCATTCTGAGGGGGGGGGGGGGGGAGGAGAAGGCTGGCGATAGCCGTGAGACCGAGATCCGTATGCGCGTCCTGACAACAAGAATCACATCAGCCTCGGTGGTAAACTACTGGGTTACAATGACCTTTCCAGTGACCTTTTACACTTGGTTACTGTAAAAGGTCATTGTAAAGCACACTGAAAACAGAGGAGTTTACTACTGCCGCCGTAGGAAACTCTTCTGTGTCCTGTGAGCTTACCTGTGAGCTTTATAATGACCTTTAATTGTGACTCAGTATAAAAGGTCACTGGAAAACACACTGGAAACAGAGGAGTTTACTACCGCAGTTGATGTAAGGGTGACGCTATTAGCGTCTTGAATTTTGTAAGCACACCCACATCGAAAAAGCAATCTCATTGTAGATCTCGTGTACTCTCACCTTGATGTTATGATCCGGTGTATACATGAGTAATGGTAATAAGATTTACGCAACCTATAAGAAAATTACATATGTTGCAACATTGTAGCTAACATCCACAAAACAAACATTTGTGTATTGCGCACATGCTTCTCACATTCTTATTGTTAGGCTCATCGAGAACAATAACCCCAGCCCCCATAGCATTTGCTCCAAGCTGAAGCTAAAGTTAATTGTTCGTACAAAAGATAATACGCAGAGAACAAAGCAAATTAGCTTCTACCTTCACCTCAACAAGAGAAATGGCTACCGCGACAGGATTGACGAATGTTCATCGTTCATTCCCATCCTTCATCCTCTTTTCCCCCTCCCTTCCATTTTTTCTGCCCTCTCAGCTTAGTTTCATTTACGTGTGCATTCGACTTAATGACATCTCGTAGCCGCTTCTGGCGTGTGTTCTCTCTCCTCTCGTTCATGCATATGCGCGCCATTTTTCTTTCCCCAAAAAATGCGCGGGAAAAAAATTAGCGTTTGAAGGGCCATTTTTGCGCTTCAATGGAAAGAATGAACAATGGCCTTCATGGCATTGCCGTCACTCTCTCGGCCCGAGACACGACTTTGAAGCCTTGAGGCTTTTTTTCGTCTTCTTCCTCTGCTTCTTCCTTCTTCATTTGCGGCTGTGCGTTCTTTTTTTTTCGCCGCTTTTGCGGTATCGTGGAATTTTTCAGCTTGGAAAGTTCCTTCAACGTATTTTCCGGGTTTAACGAGATCGTTGCGCATTTTGTTCCGAAATAAGAATGTCGATTTTTCTGGTATTCTAAAGGACTTGAGTATTCTATTAATACAAGTGAAAACGTTCCATGATAGCAACATGAACACATGTGTGGCAAACATTGCACATAGGATCGCAAATGCACTTATAGTGCAAAGTTGTGAGGCCAAAACTCAAAACTTCTTGTGAGTATTG
Organism: Koerneria luziae; assembly: GCA_014805365.1. Taxonomy (NCBI): domain Eukaryota; kingdom Metazoa; phylum Nematoda; class Chromadorea; order Rhabditida; family Neodiplogasteridae; genus Koerneria; species Koerneria luziae. The sequence goes on from JACMIJ010000765.1 coordinate 10,408, forward strand.
TGAGTCATTTGAGCCATTTGAGTTCCCCTACTATTTTCTTTCTATCTCGTCGTTGCTGCCTCATTGCGTATTCGTGGTGGTTCGTCGTTTTTCCACCCTCATCTCTCGCCTCTCATCCTGGATTCCTTTCCCCTCTTCTATTCCTCCGCAACCTTTTTCCACCTCTATCTACGAGTATTGAGCATAGAACCCGAAAACACTATCTTACTAGGTAATACCAGCTTCTATTTCGCAACTACAAGAACTTATAAGAACTGTGAGCAAGAACTAAATACTATGAGAATTATCCAAAGTAGCCAGGACTAAAGAACTAACTAAGCTGTTAGAACGGTTGAGCGGCAAACTTTTGAGTTCCCGTTGCCGCCTTCAACTCTCTGCTCTCATCCTTCTTATTCGTCACTCTTCCCTTTTTCCTTCTTTTCAATTCGCAACTTTTTTGCACCCGCTGGCACTCATTCGCTGCTTCTCTTGAGTTGTGCGTGTGTGTGTGTTCCACACTTTAGGGGTTTTTCTTGTTGGTTCTAGCATTATCCCTTTCATATACTGTTAATATGCAGTCGCAAAGTGCCTTATACCTTTGCTGTTACTGGTTCGTTCTGCTCTTTTTGTAACAACCTATGTTCTCAAGATGTTCTGTGTTATACCATTACTTTCGTGTTGCTCAAACAATATATAATATGTTGTCAAGTCTCTGCTAATATTACTTTCTTTATTTGCAAGAGATGTAATGTATGATGTCATGAGAAATGGTGTTGAACAGTCCTTGGATACAGCGTTTTGATGCCATGCATAGACCAAAATTTACATCGCTTTTTTTATTCATTTTTTTCTAATTTCATTGTGTTTATATGCAGATGAGGTTTATTAGACCTACGGTCATGAAATTTTATATGGGCATTGCCCTCATCCTCCCTGGTTATCACCCTCATGAGGGGCCCTCACCCTCCTCCTTCTCCTCCTTCCCTCATCTTGCTTTCTACGGTGCAGCTTCGATGCTTCTTCTAATTGCCATATAATTCGCCGGCCCGCTTTTGTTTGCCGATTCCTTTCGAAAGTGCCAAACCGGGGGGCATCCATGGCCGCCATCACGGATGTCGAACGAAAGCAAAATAGAAGAGAAAGGGAATAATATTGGACGGACGGATGTACGTATGGAGGGGCGATTGTGAAATAGGTGGAGGGGGGGGGGAGAGAACTTGCGAGGTGGTGGATGTGGAAGAGTGGTGAGAATAAACGTGAAGAAAAAAAAGGAACCTCAAAAAGGTGGTTTAGGTTGGAGGTCTTAGCGCAGTAAGTAACTGTAACTAGCAATAAGTTAACGAATGTCTCGTGCTCAGAAAATGCCGGAACACTGTATGTATATTTGCGGCATATCATGCCGCCCATAACTTACTATTTTACTTTTTTTTTTACTACACCCTTCTCTGAGATCGTCTCTGACTAGGTCTTGCCAGGAGGACATACAGTCCGGTCATACATACAGCCCGAAACCGACTGTCTTCAAAATGCGAATAATATGTATTATTGAAGTAAAACGAATTGTCGCAGGCGCGTAGCAATTGAGAGCGCGCGTCGTATAAAACGTGAATTTGAATATGCAAATACGCATTCTATGAACCCAATTGCACATTCCAATTTTTTACTCGTCAAACGGAACACAACAATACCAAAATCATATTTTTAGACACCCTAGAAAGGGTAGCACAGTTCGTCATTTGGTCAAACGACGGAAAAACGTGACAATTCGTTCTGCAGCAGTAATAGCACTAATATGTGATCTATTACTTCTACCTAACACGAATAATATCCGGCACACGTTTAACTCTTGTTTTACTTGCATAGATCCTCTAGTCTGTGCCTTCTCACACAAATCGCTTGACGTGTAACTCAAGACGTAGCTACACGAGATCGCAAAGAGTAGGCTTATGCAAGATGATGAGACGGAACATGTAATGGAACCGGAGACGGAAGGTAACGAAGAAGGTTGGGGGGGGGGTGAGGAGGAGGTGAACGAATTCCAGAGCCATCGAATTCGTTAACGAAAACCTTTCTACTTTGGCCCGGAACTTGAACTTAGTTTCCGAAAGGCAGTGGAATAGTAATGAGGTTAGCTGTGTACTTGGGCCTAATTGTAAGCTTAATTTCTAAGAGACGTTAGAATAGCGGTGATAACATTGTGTCCTTTGTTGCGCTTTTACCAATCTGTAAGCTTGTAAGGCTAAGAGCCTGGTCACAGGAAAAGAGCACTAATAGGCTTGCAGCCAGCCATGACAAATAAAATTATCCTATGTATTCAAATGAATCGGTATCTTATTGTTATTACAAAACAATTTTTTGTTCTGGACCCGATTTTGATATAAGAGGTGTGCATAGTGCCTACAGGCATTTTCACATTCTGGCCTTTCATCTTAACGGAACCCAAAACGAGGTGCCTCGATGCTTTCACGAACGTGCTTGTCGATGTATGAGGAAGATACTGGGTGGAATTCATTTCGAATAGGAGAGAGAGAGAGAGAGAGAGAGGGTGAACATATCTCTCTACTCTACTCTGCCCCCCTGTTTTCGCGCTTCCGCTTTTCCCATATTGAATCATAGGGACGGGCGGGTGGTGGTGGTATTTCTTTCTGGGCGTTCATCCACACTTTTCGCACATGGATGTGTCTGTGCATGTGGATTTCACGTATCTTTTGATCTACCGGTAACTTTTACCGGTATCTACCTACCGTATCCCGGTATCTACAGTATCTCTCTACCGGTTCCTACCGGTAACCTTTCATTGGTGATAAAAAATTTGCATATTTCTTTGATCTCTCTTCAATTTGCTTTGTCTCTGAATGGAAATGAGACACAGTAGACCTGCGATCACGAAACGCTGTAGAATAGTAAGAACCTCCCTGGCCTAACCTCCATCCCCCGAAGCGTGTCTTCACCCAAAGTGTGTCAGTACATGCACCCATCTGGCGCATGCCCGTCTGCCATGTCTTATCTTCGTCTCTGCCTCCTCATCCTTCATGATCCATCTCGTTCGCTTTTGACGTCCTTATCGGGGCAGCATATACGCCTGCGTGTGATTATGTGGCCTTAAGATGTGTGCCCGATTCCAGCATAACCTTTGGGCTGTTTCCCTATACCATATATCTTTCTTCCCTTTTTGTATAACATGTTTTGAACTACTTATGAACCCTCTTGACGTCTCTGTAACGTTTTTTTAAAATTTTTTTTTATAAATTTGACTCAAAGGTTGAAGGTGGTTGGTCGTTGGACGTTTGTTCTGTTGAACATTTCCTTGTCCTACAATTAGTGAGTTATATTATGTGCACATAAAACGTAATGTTTGTTGTTAGCGCTTTCCGTTTTTTTTCCGTTTGGCTTGCCCTCAAAAGCACCCTCTTTGGATTTTTTCCACCGCACAGTCCTACAGTTTATTGTGACGACCTGTCGTACTTAACAATTTTCTTAAACTTGTTGTAAAACCCTAAATTTGGCTTTCAGCTTTGCAAAAACCGTCATTTTGGCTTCATCTTTCACATGCACTCCTTCCTCCAGCCGCTCGTTGTGTTCTGCATCGCATCCATTATAACCTTCTCCTCCGCCTGCCCTTTTCTCTCTGCGAAAGAGCACTGCGAATTATCCCGCTGGATGTCGTACTTCCTTCTAATTGTGTTCAACACTTATCGTTTGCTAAATGTCCTCTGTGCCCGTTTTTTCGGGCTTTTGAGCCTTATAAAACATCGAATAGATATATATGTCTCCTAAGGACCAATACGAGTGCCAACCACATAAAAATTAAGCTATGGTTAGTACTCTGCAATGTGAGTTTACTTGTTCCTTCATTCGGTGACGACTGGTAAATGGTCATTCGCTATCAATCATAGGAAACGTGCTACCGTGAACAGACGAATACTTTACAAAGTGAGTTTACTTCTTCTTACAATCAGAGCTAAGAACTTATTGTAAGCGTTTCTGTCTTCAACTGAAATATTTTAAGAGTGTTACCGTCTATATAGCCGTGTTACCGTGTTACCGTCTACACTTCTATATAGAGAAAGTTGTATTCTTCTAGAAATTCCCTTAGATTTGGCAGTTCTTCCTGAACCTTTTCCCTCTCCGCTTCCCCATTGCCTTCTCCCGGGAATCCCTTCCTTATATGGCCGTCCACCTGATATCTGCTTGTCCTTAGTCACATGCTTCCTCTGATATTCGCGCAGCTTTTCCCATGATGACGATGGTTCGGTCGAATCAATCGCTTATATTCTTCTGTATGCACAGCTGATCGGGCGAACCCCGGGCGGCTAATGGCCGGATATTTCACAATAACCGGCCCGTTGCTGAAGTTCTGTAACAGTGATACTGAAAGTATGGATATCATTGTATAGTATTTATTTATATTAGTAATAATTATATATTTTATTTTTTAGTAATGATGAGCTAAACAACGTAAAACATAATTTGTTGGGAAGTGTAGGTATTTATTGTTAGGAATGTGAGATTAGTCGGTTTCGGTTTCTGTCGTCTGACCAGCTAACATAGTCCCGGAGCGAAACCATCATTCTCTGTTGTTGAACTGTGTCTTATGCCTCTTTCCGCTAACAATGCTGTATTTATCTTGTAATCAGTGCTTTTAATGAACAACGTTTGCCGAAATAAGACTGTAGAGACTTTCTTTGCGTTTTGAATGAATGTGCATGCTCGGTTCTTTGATCGTTGCCGTTTGTGCTGAATGCGTTATGAAGCAATTGAAATGTTTTATTCATCCAGATACAACAAAAAATGAATTGTTACAATTAGGCTTCAATGGAATACTGAAGTACTAACAATAGGCAATTGCTGCACTTTCATCTGTTGCGAGTTACGAGTAAGGATAACATTGATAAGGCAACTTCTTTGAAATACGGATTTTGGAGCGCTGATAATGTGTTCTTGCAATGCAAATTACACATAGCAATGTTATTACATGTTTTTGTTATTAATATGTTCGAAGTAACGTCTAGGTTACATAAGCTCACCTAATTGTAAGAATCCCGAACGAGAAAAAATGCCGACTGCCGTCCATCACAGCTGTCTAGCATTTTGCATTTTTGTTCCATGTACGCATTTTTTTCTGGTCAAGGTTCAGGTGAATTTCGTAGAATTGCGCCATGTTGTTGCTTTCGCACGTATTGAGGCTTTTCCTGTGAATTCATTATACCTTTTCTAAGCCCATTACAGTTTTCTGTGGTCACTCTTAAAAAGGCAACTTCGAACTCCAGTTCATGCATGCTTCTTCTACTTCTTCACATACTTTGGAAGCAATGACGGTCTCGAAATTGCATATTTATGTATTCATTTCCCATGTTGGAGAGATCTTTTTATCTTTTTGTAACATTTTGTAACATATTTTTGTCT
>JACMIJ010000766.1:0-15785 GCA_014805365.1 Koerneria luziae
GACGCACAACATTGCATAGCACAAAGCCAACCAATTGTAGCTGCAGGTAACCATGGCTATTCAAAAGCTCCCGGAAAAGGTGTTCCAATGCACATTGTTGCTCTAACAATTAGAACAACCAGTCACATAAAAACAATGCTAACAATGAATACGTTACATAAGGTAAAAGCAAAAATAAAGGTAAAACGTTTTCGCTATCTTTTCCTTCTATAAGATAAAACAAAATATCATTTGGAGTTAGCATATGTAATTAATTGTACAACAGACCAGCAGTGGTAGTAAGCACCTGAATTTCGTGAACTTTCCAGTCACATGTTCCTGTGAGATAAATGGAAATTCCTAATAACTAGTATAATAGAAACAAGGGAAAAGGTTTCAAGCCCACGGAATCCAGGGCAGTTTACTACCCGCGGCAGGTAGGCTGTGTTATTCGATTAGACCTTACACATGACGCAGACAAATTGCAATGCAAAACAAGTGCAGTCAGAAGAAAGTAGCCTAGCAAAAGAGCTAAAAATGAGGACGCGTAAACAATAAAGAAACGCTAACAAGAAGTAAAAGCTAACAATAAGGAAGCGCTAACAATAAGGAAGCACTAACAATAACTAAGCTCTAACAATAAGGAAAAGCTAACTACAAGAAAACGCTAACAATAAGGAAGTGTACCAATAAAGAAACACTAACAATGAGTAAGAGCTGACAATAAGAAGGCATTAACAATAAGGAAATTCTAACAATAAGAAAGCGCTAACACTAAGTAAGCTGTAACAATAAGGAAGAGCTAACAATCAGAAAGACCTAACAATAAGGAACCTGCAAGTGTTCAAAGGAACCTCGAAAACGGAAAGACCGAGAAGGAACCCACATCCACAGCAATTACCTACGGCCAATGTCCGGAGTAAATTGAATAAAAGTTGGAGCACGAGAAATAGAAAAAGAGAGAGAGCTATCATCATTCTCTGGCTAATAGTCTTAGTGGTAAATTTGAAGGTGGGTTGCATTTGTTTGATTCTTCCCTATTCCTTATCTAGACGGGAAGCACCGAAAAAGGTTGGCCTGATGCTGGACTACCAATCGGAGGGTCCCCAGATTGACCTCCCGTGCCGTCACTCGTAAGGTAACCAAGACTTAAATCTTCCCCAGTGTCCAATGAACCCAGGCTAGGGCTTGTCCAATCTAGACGGGAAGCACCTACCATGCGAATGTGGGAATGGTGTAAGGAAGAAGAACAATAAGTAATAAATTCTAGGGAAAAGGGTTTATCTCGCATTGTCCGGAATCCGCGAGCTTGAAACCTCGCAGTTTCCTGGGAGCTTAATGGAAATGCCCACGCTCCATGATATATTAGACTCACGAAAATGCAAAATAAACTGTTCCGATAACGAAATTCGAATACATGTCTTCGGCCATAGTTAACAGGAATATTTGAGTACCACTGTGTACGTTTAACAACGAATAGCTGTGTAAGCACAGCAATTTTGTGCCTGCTGACTTATCGGACAAATTCGTGAGCCCTATAACAATAAGATGGAAATATGTTAGATATTTGCATTTTTGTGTGGAAACTCTGTTCGTAGACCGTTGACTCAAAATGTGCACCTAATTGTTGTTAATATTATTATTATGTCCATTCATTCAAAGTCAAGTTCTTCCAAGAAGTCGTCATATCGTTTCCATGTCAGACAGTCGCATTCTCACAAACTGACAGATAAATTTTGAATCTTACAATTAGAAATATTTGCAACATATAGATTTTTTTTAAAATTTACCTTTGGTGGACATCGAAATTCGTCCAACGTGAGTGTGGCATAATCATCGGCAGTTGTCTTCTGGCCAATCGCCTCGAACAAATTCTGCCAAATCAGCTTGGCGACCAAATCGTGTGCCATTCGAGAGAAGTGGAAACAGTCGATGGCGATCAGCGCGTAGTTTGGCGTTCCCTGAACACGCAGATGGCGTCACGCTTTTACGCTTCACGCTGAGATTGTGGAACTGCCGTCGGTTCAAGTCTGAGAGTTCTGATGTGCCACTCCCTATCAAAGAGATGAAGGACACCGGAGAACAATGTGCTACTGTTTATGTTGAGACCCAATTTTTTTTGTTTATGTCAAATGCACTGTTTTATAAAAGTTGAAAAAAGTGTGCATTATTAGCGTGTAATTACTTATTGTTATTGTTAGCAGGCAAAAGTAAATGCAAATTGTTATGAAGCATGGCTACTTATTGTAAGTTGTGTGGGATCAGTCGGCTTCTCTCTATCGTCTGGCCGGTTAAGCTCACAATCAGTTTATTACGTGCATACCCAAAGCTGCGGCAGCTGGGTGATCTGGAGTGCGTTCGACTTGATCACCGCAAACGAGTCCGTGGAGAACACCGGATCATTCACGACTCTGTCCACTTCATCGAAGTACTGCCGACGAAGGGGCACGGAGTCTTCCAAGGCGATCTTTTCGACTGATGGGCAAGCAAATCTGAAAGGAAGGATACAGTATCAACTTTTTCTTGTAAAGGGAACCAATTGCTTTGTGCTATGTTCTGCAGGTGCTTCAGATTTGTTCAAGTAGTGGTAATACTGTTAGAGCGCTTTGATCAGAGAAGGAATGACTTTTGATGGTGATATAGCGTTGCACGATTGCCAGTTTAGTGTTTCTCTTTTACACTAATTGTGAAGAGCTTGAAGAAAAAAGAAGTGAATACACTATTTTTAGCAGGCAGTCTATGAACAGTCTCAAAAAGGTTGTGGTAAGTTATACAATGCCGTGGTCGAGTAAACGATAATTGCATACTTGTGCATCACCCGGCAGAACTGGCTGGAGTTGTGCATCTGCTGGAGGAGGAACACGTCGAATGGCGGGACGATGTTGACGAGAACTCGAGGAATTCGCTCTTGGAGGAAGGATAAGGTGGATCGGAGATTCGCACCCAGTGATTGCGGGGAATGACGGTCCTGGAAATCACTGGGAGCGTTACGCTGATGCTACTCTGATTACTTAGTGTTTGATTTGCTTCGCCTTAAACGTACTGAGAGAGCTTAGTTATTAATTTATGTAACAAACAGAAGTATGCTATTACTAACAATAAGACACCACTTTTTCTTTTGCTCTACGGGCAGGATATTCATTCTCTATCCCTTTTTCTCTTTTTCATACACAAGCAGTAGTGCTTTGCTTTCTGCTAACATCTGACAAATATACTTTGGAACTTGGTCCTGGTGGCCTTATTGTTAGTTTAATGGCCATTCAACAGCCTAATGAACAGAGAGAAAAATCATCCGCCATTCTCACACATAATTATGAAATGAACATTAGAAAAGTTCAACATGGCCAAGTTATAATGGCATGAAAAGTGAGCCTCGAGGCATTATAATCGAGAACGTTCGTTCATAGTTCGAGTGACACAAACCGGGTTCGCAACGAATTGACAGATATCGTTCGACCCGATAAACACCGTCAACAGCTTCCAGTCATTGTCAAGATCGACGTCTGGTGAAGCCCGCAGCTTTACCTCCAGATTTTGCGCCTGCAAGAAAGGGGTCTTTTCACATTACGCACAATCACAGGTTTGTGAAATACATTCATGGAAACTTGGAGTGTCACATTTCCAACATCCTGTACGTTAGTCACAAGTAAGGAATATGTCTGGTCTTGTGTCTTGTTGTTTGTTATCTTATTGTTAGAATGAATACGATCGTTTAAGAAGAAAGTTTACTGTTGCGTTTTGATGTCGGTATACATAGTTACATATACTACATTCGCATATTTAGCCAAAGAGAAGACGTTCAAAAGCGTAATGGTGGCATAAGCAGTTCCGGACCGGTAAACGATACATTCAAAACACTGCGGTGTATACCACCGACCTGCTTGAAAATGTCTTCACTGATGGCGCCCGAAACGGCCAGGTTGAAGTCGTTCCGGCCACTCTTACGAGTGCCGTGACTGGCGCCCAACAGTGACGGCGAAAACTTGGAGAGAATATCTGAATGGATTGTTGTGAACACAATGAACGCATGCAATGTTCTCGCTTTACTAATTGTAAGATAGACTTTTTCTCTTAATCATCGCTGATGCCCCTGATATTGCGCATAAGTGCATACATACATACACAAAAGAAATGTGGAGATTCGTAAGGGGAATCCTTACAACAATAGAAGTTATTGTCAATGAACATGGTGTGCTTCCTCCTAATTGTAAGATGTTCTGTAGCGCCAATAAGAGTGCAAGGGCACTTCGTTCGGATGAACCCGCTTTAACATTTCCCAATGTGTTTTTGGCACAATTATTTAATCTTATTCAAAGATTATTGAACCGAAAATGGTCTGCACAAAGGTAAGGCTAGAGAAACACGGGGTAGCGAACGCTTGATGATCTGGCAACAACAAAGAAAGGAATCCCCGTCGAGAAACATTGGCACAGGCAATGCTTTGCTTTATCTTTTTACAATCACACAGTTATGCACAATATGTTGTGTTTCGACAATAATACAGGGTAACCAGAAATTGTAGGCGCACATTTTGCGTATTAAGCCTAACAGCGAAGACTTTTGGTGCTGACTCACTTTATTTTTATTAACTACCATGCTTATGCCTATCTTTATTTCATATCTTGTTCAAATCCTGTAAACATACAAATATGCATATGTGCTCCACCTTCCGGAAAAAATTCCTTTGACTAAGCAAAGTACTTACTCGGCAGGGTTCCATGTTCAGCCAGAGAATTGTCACCGCCAATCGGAAAAGCGAGTCCACGATAGTGGTAGTCAATGTCGGTGGCACTCGACGAGTTTGCTGCTTGGCCTTCCTGAACATATTGCATGCATTTTCGTGCTCTCTGATGCAACCACCGAATAATTCATTTAGCAAGAAGACCGTATAAACTTTACACGAAACATCAAACATACGGTAAGCGAGTCACCGAGTGCAGCGATCACTCGAATATCGCCAGGCCGGAGATGATGGACATCTGGGGGTGGCGGATCCGAGGAGCCACCCCCAGAACAATCGAACGATGACCATCCAAATGGGTAGTCTGTAACAGAGTTGTGTTAGCGGGCTTAGCTGGCTCCGTTCCGTGCATGTCACTGTATGATAAAATCTTATTGTTCAGCTTCTTTCCCAAAGGTGGTAATCAGTCCCTAATCCTTGTGACTTCTTGTGACTCTTGTGAACCTGTGTTGAAAAAAAAACTTGAATAACGACAGTCGGACATTTGTACAGAACGGAGTCAGATAAGCCAATAATAAATGTATTACGATTAGAAAAACTTGTGAATAATAGGCATTTCCAGATCAATAATACAATAGAACCAAAACACACGTGTTGTGAAGTTCAAACCTAACGTGAGATTGACATATCGCTCCCGAAATTGTATCCAGTCTTTGAAGATTGGCAAGTGATCAACAATATCACGTGGGTCTATGATTGAAGAAACAGCTGAAATGGGGCTTCACTTCCTTCTTATTCCTTACATAACCGGTAAACGGACAATGGATTCATAGCTTCTATCACAGTATTATTGGTATATGTGACTCCATTCTGTACAAATATCCGACTGTCGCTAGTAATTCAATTTTGTAAGCGTGTTCTAGTGTTTCAATGTTCATAGCAGACTTGCAACCTTGAGAAACGGTGTAGGATTGCGAAATCCCAAAAAAACATTGGCAAATTTGCGTCATTGAAAAGAACCCTAACAATAAGATTTGATTATACAAAGACAGTCGGACATTTGTACAGAACGGAGTCAGATATGTTGATAGTTGTTGCTTCCACCGGTTTACCGTGGCTAACTTGCAGACAAGAGCAGAGACTTGTCTCTCTAAAACCAAGAGATATACAAATATGGGATCAGGTGGAAGATACACTGTCTCGACGTAAAGTGCCATGCATTTGCTTCAAAAACTCAGTATTACAGAAGCAATGAACATTGTATTTAGAACGATAATTAAGAACTCACCTTTTCAGTTGTAAAAATGACTTACATTGGAAACAAAAATAAAGAAGAAGGAAGCAAAATTGCGATTGCGCCATGCGACTGATAGGGAACACTGGGCGCCAAACGGCACAAATTTCCATCTTGATGCTCATTGATAAGATAGTGTGATTATTCGGCATATGTTAGTTGCGAAGCTACAGCTGCGAGAAATGGAGTCATGTGATTGCAGGGGATTTCCTTGTTTATCCTAATTGTAAGAACTTTTGTAAAATTCGGATTGCAAAACCTTCTTGTTAGTATTATAATTCATGTTAAAAGTATTGTTAGTTGCATCGTTGTATCAATATTCGTCTTCGTTTATCGTTTTGTAGCATTCGCATAAAATCGAGACGGTAAGGCTTCCGGCAATCTCAAAGTCGCGCCTACGTCGCCAAGTTTTACATACCAGAAATGAATGCAAAAACAGGTACACACAATTTCTACTATGATCAACCACAGTTGTTTTAACATCCTGGGAAATGTTTCTATGGAAATTTGGACCTCCTTGAGTGTCTGTCTTCAATACAAAATTGTCGGCATCCTGTACGTTACTCACAAGTCAGGAATACGTCTGGGTGCATACTTGCTAAGTTTAAGTGCCTTCTGCTTTGTAGCAACTCTTCTGTTTTCAGTGAGCTGTTCGATGACCCACTGAGTTAGTGAAAAATGTCGTTGAAAAGCTCATTGAAAACAAAAGGCTTACTACTGCGGCTGATAACAACACTGGCGGGTTTCTTTTTGCCAGAGTTTGATACAAACTATAAATAAACAAAATGTGCAGAGAAGCTGTCTGTCGTTTGCACTTTGTAGATTACGGGGTTACTTGGATTATTTTATCATTCCCATTTCGTCAGAATATTCGCAATAAAACAATGAGTTATCTAATTGTAAGATTAATTCAACACAATGTTTGCACTATGAAAAAATTTTGTTTTTTCTACCGTATCATAAAAAATCATTCAGCGAGGAAACATGAAATTAATAATATTGCTATTACATACTTAATATGTCCATCTTTGAGGCTTACTTCACCAGAAGCAAACCATGCACTACTATAGAATATACGGATGCACATAAGGAAACAGAAACCGACGAATTTCACTAATAATAAGAGCTAAACTTCCTACCAACTTAAAACAACTGTTATTGATCGTTATTACTAAATAAATACATATAAACCCACTTTTCAATTTTTACAAAGATGGAAATTGTTGCACCTCATCCAGTCTGGTAATGCGAGGTTCGAGGTAGGGATGACCTCAAAAGCGAACAACTCATAAACGAACAAACTCTATTTCTATCTATACAAGCTGTGCCACACATACTTATTATACAATTATGAAACTAGTCGGTTTTGCTAATACATTATACAACAATATCTTGCACAGTACCCAGCACTTTGTAAGGCACATTCTAGTTTCCTAATCCAATTAAAAGATTATTCATAGCAATGTATTACTCTCATTCCGGTGGCACAACGCGAGTTTGTGTTGCCACAACGAGATATGCAAACACTCGTAATTGCTTAATTGCCGGAGGCGTATAAAAGACGGAGCGGTCGGCGTTATTCTCATTCAGCCATGGGAGACAAGAGCGCGTACATGGATGCGTACGGAGGCGGATCGCCCGGAGGATTCCAAGCGACGTCCGGATTCCAAGGCGGAAGTGGAGGCGGATACGCAAGGGAGGAGTACGCCTTCGGAGGAAGCAGCGGCGGCAGCAGCGGAGGATTCGGATCCAACCGTGGGTTTATCCGCACTGTTCTTAGAATTTGCTTTGGCGGTTAGATGTGGATAAGATTTACTTGGGTTTGTCGGTCATAGAACAGCGTTACCGTCATCCATTGTAGATCCTAATAAGGCGGTCTCCTGGTACGAGAGATAAAATTTTAAGAACTACGACAAACCTAACTTCTCTGTGAACATTTTCGTTGAAATGATAGTAAGATTAGGCGCAAAACAGCCGCTCTAGTCCTTCAAATCTACAAAATGAATGTGCTAAATAGCAATTAGCACTCTCATTCTCGCAAATATAATATGTTATTCGAACTGGTCGGCCCACTCCCTGACAGGACTGACCAGCCAGCCGCCGTAGTAAACTGTTCTGTTTCCTGTGAGCTTTCCTGTGACCTTTTACGGTGACTCAGTGTAAAAGGTCACTGGAAAGCTCACAGGAAACAGGAGTTTACTACCGCGGCAGTGCGGAAGGAAATGCACTCGCCCCTTCAGTCCGTTGTTTCTAGCCCTTTTAATGACTTATACATTTTCAGAATCGTCGAACCCGCCCGGAGTGACGAAGCCGCGTACGGACCAGTCCTGCTATCTCGGACCATAAATGACCCGCCGCACTCTCCTTTCACCGACTTCTGAGAATAAAGACATGCGTCTCAACCAATCATTAGTCTTTGCAGAATAAAGTCGGAATATACTACTTGCCGGTTGTTCCGTCGTTAGTACACGTGGTCTAGCGGACGCTCTCTTTCTCTGACGCTCTCTCTTTCTCTCTTTCTCTGATGCTCTCGCTGCGTCAGAGTGGGGGATTGTTGTGTGAGTGCACTGCTTCTGCTCTATAGAGAAAAAAGACTTTCGATGTCTTATTTTAAATAATAATATATATATTTTTCTTCAAGTTAACCGGGCCTTTGTTGGCACACTTATGGAAACACATTGCACAGCTACTCCAGGATTTTTCACCCAGGAAGATTTTGCTTCGTTAGGCGTGAATAATGTAAGCGAGTCTTTCGCTTATTCAATTTAATTTACATATTCGTTATTTCTCTTCCGATGCATTCCGGTCGACCGATCGGTTTCATTTGTCAAGTTATTACTTGCTTTTAGATCCTTTCTAGTAATACGTTGCTTCTTGGTTAGGTCGACTTACTCACTTGGCTTAATAATAATGCGGAAAAGAATAATACGTTGCCCTGAGACAAAGGAATTCTACCGATATTGAGACTAAAACATTGTGAAATGGAATAAAAAAAAAGATTATGCTCCTTTTAAAAGGAGCTGAAATACGTAAGCCATCGGAAGCCAGCTCATAATTTCCTCAATGAAGGAAGGCACCACTGAACGGTTTCGCAGGTCTTGCAGCAGTTCCCAGTTTTTTTAAACACGTTGAGTGGGTAAGATTTTTCGAAAAGAAAGGCGCTCCCACATTTTCTGGATGGTGGTACGAGGTTCCCGATTTCCTCTGCCTGTCTAACAATTGCTGTTTTGCATGAGCTTACTAACACTTGGATGGCATAAAGTTGTGCACGCAGAATTTATTCACTCACTGATATACTGACTCACTGATCATCGCATCTACCTCCTCACATACTCGGCTGAGACATGGGCTGTCCCTCCCGGAAGCTTCAAGACGAAGGACGTGACAAAGCGTCGATTCCTGAGACGAATCCTAGGCGTCATCTACCCCGTCGTCGTCAACAACGTGAAGCTATATCGCCGTGTTGACGCAGCTGCGCAAACGAGGGCGCGGAAAAGGTGCTACCTTCTTGCGGATCAGCGAAGCCGTCCGTCAAAGCCAACTCCACCTGCTGGGTCATATCTCGAGACAACCTTATGACCAGCTACTCCGCCTAGTGCTGCAAGCACCAAAAGACGAGGAGCAAAGTCATGGACTGAAACGATCAGGGAGGAACTCGTACATCGTGGATTGGGGAGACTCAAACGCGGAGACACACGCAGAGAGTTGTGAGCTAGCGACGTCTGGCACGACATCGTCCGGATATAACAATGAATCGAGACACATGGACACCATACGAGCACAATCGCGGACGTGGTAGGCCAAAGACGAGATGGCGAGACGAATTTACCGAGTGCCTTGGCCCAACGTCAACTGAGATGAATGTCGTTGATGCTCCCTGATGGAAGAGTGGTATTGCCCGCCGAAGAATCCTTCTGATTGCGGAATAAATGAAATGAAATGAAAGAGGCGCATGGAGGCACAATGTACTCGCCAAGAAAGATAGCAAACACAAAGACAAATGTAATTAGCTACGGTAATCTAATTAGCTCTATTGTTTGAGTAGACTCAAACAATGGTTAATTGGATTCCTACCTCGGAACAAAAATATTTCCATTGTGTTTCTTATCTTCTCTTATCCATGGAACTGTGTTCATTGTGGGAGGAAGTTCGTGAACGGATACTGTATCGTTCAGTTGCTCTCTTGATGCGTCGGTCAACAACATCGATGCTAGTCGGACAAGAAACGTAAGATAAGACTGACTGATTGACATACTATTGGAATATCTGACTCCGTTCTGTACAAATATCTGACTGTTTGCTGTATATTCAATTTTGTAAGCGTATTCAAGTTTTACACAATTCAGTACAGGTTCACAAGCCGGTTAAATGACATAGATTTGTGAAAATTTGAATACTTTGGCAAATATGGGTAATTAGTGAGAAACCTAACAATAAGATACAATTATAAATCGACAGTCGGATATTTGTACAGAACGGAATCAGATAAGCTAATAGTGCTATTGGCTTACCTGACTCCGTTCTGTACAAATATCCGACTGTCGATTTATAGCCAGCGATGTCTGGTCACATGCATGTTAGGCTTCTTTCCAATTACCCATATTTGCCAAAGTATTCAAATTTTTCGTAAACCTATGTCATTTCACCAACTTGTGAGCCTGGACTGAATTGTGAATACACTCATAAACTTGAAAATATCATAACAGTCGGATATTTGTACAGAACGGAGTCAGATATTCCAATAGTACCTGACTCCGCTCTGTACAAATATAAAACATGCTTACAAGCTTGATTCAACAGCTACAGTAGGATATTTGTAAAGGATGGAGCAGGTTATCATTCAACCAAATGAGTTCGATTAGTTCAAAGAGATCATTGACTCACAATCACACAATCAGCAGCATACGACGACGCAGTGTTATTAGTTCTTTCAGTGAAAAACACATGTTTCTTATAAGTTATAAGTTTTATAAGCTATATATAAGTTCTTATAAGTTAAGGATGTTTCCTTCCAGTGAAGGGACATGATAACCGAACGTTGGCTTCAATAAGGCAGATGGGGATCTGTATCAAAAAGCCACCCTTTCTTGCCATCTCAATGCCAGTACCCTCGGGCACCTTGCGCACCTCCCACTTACCCCTCTTGTCCGGACAATGAGCAGCTGTCGCTTTCCAGCCCATTCTTTACAACTCCACGATTCGCACGCAATTCTAGACACTAATCCATAAAGGCGCAGACACCAAAGTGGTCAAATGTAACAACGTAACAAAGATTGACCATGCAACGACGAGGAATCACTTGCTCTAAATATTTATATGTTTGAAGTATGCAGCAAGTACGAGGGTCGATCGCTTAAGGACCAAGGTAGCAGGACTGGTCCGTACGCGGCTTCGTCACTCCGGGCGGGTTCGACGACTCTGCAAATGTACACCAGTTTAGTTATTTCATTTGCATATTCCAAAATGTTGCACGAGTTGCGCACACTAATTGTAAGTGTTATTCTGAATCTCACTAATTGTAAGACTTATTTACATAACTTACATTACCTTGATGTGGTATTGCTTGACTAGTTACACAAAATGGACTACCACAAGCACGCGTCGCGTTGAATTCCGCATTACCTAATTTGCATATTTAAGTGATTTGCACATGCTTCAAGAAAACAAGGCGCATTTTTGGACCCAAAAAAGATTCGAAACGCTGTGCGATGTGATGACCGCTTTGTCCGTTCGTGAACAACGAATAATGTAAACGCGATAAAGTTGCTGACAGTAAGAATGTTAATTGCAACCCAACATCATTCTCTACGTTTGAAGGAGCACTAGAATGGCTACTTCATGCCTAATCAAGCCTCATACCGCATATTTTTCCAAATACGCTAAGCTTCAGACTTTCCCGGTATGTCTTCAACAGCAACTAATTGAAGACAATAGCGTTAATCCTATCCTCCTCTAAGTACGAATGCAAGCTATGGTTCTAATTCCACTAAGGAGAGGGGCGCGGCATCAGTGATGACTGGTCAGCCATCCCTTGCCGGGGTGGGCTAACCAATCAGGGAGGGAGGTCACGTTCCTCGCCCCTCCAATGGAAAGGTCACCCCAAATCATAAGAATAGTGCTGATAAACCCACGGTTGGATCCGAATCCTCCGCTGCTGCCGCCGCTGCTTCCTCCGAAGGCGTACTCCTCCCTTGCGTATCCGCCTCCACTTCCGCCTTGGAATCCGGACGTCGCTTGGAATCCGCCAGGCGATCCGCCTCCGTATGCATCCATGTACGCGCTCTTGTCTCCCATGACTGAATGACAATAACGCCGACCGCGCCGTCTTTTATACTCGGTCGCATAATTAACATTGTTTGTGTGACGGATAATTGCCATTGATTGAGTTAGTCAAATGAAATGGCCGAGACATTGCCGACCGAACAAAACAAATGAGTGAAATTTTGCAAAGTACTGTAACCCCATAATTTTATTTCTTGGAGCTCACTCATTGCAATTCGGCCGTTGTGTAGAAATGTTTGAGTTTTGGAAACTTCATTCGTTCCACAATCGTAACAAACACGCATGATACGTAACAAACAAATTGAAATTTGAATTCGCGCGCCTGCAACGTGCGCAGTTTTTGCAGCGGAACTGCATGCGGCTATGAACCTTTTGGTTATAGAATTTTTGTTTGTTTCCTGGGATTGGCATTTTCGTTCCAGGTGCGTAATAATTATTTCTGTGAACTTGTTGGTATCTCTATTGCTGAAACGCGCGATGCGGACGCATGTAATCGGCGACGCGCGCATGCATGCGGCACAATGGGCGCCGCAAACTATAAGAACCACCTGGATAATAACAATAGAACAATGCGATTACCCTTTGTCCGATGGTTCTTATTCAGGTGGTTCTTATTCTTGGCGGCGCCGCACAGTGATGCCATTCGTGCACTGTTTTCGACTGTCGCGCTGGACCACTGATCTCCGTCTTTTTTTGCGGATGATCGTGGAAGGAACTGAATGTGAATGCGGCTGGGAGTGGCTGGCGCTGCGCCCGAATGGACTGATTGAGTAGTCCATTGTTGATCGATGGTCGACCTCGAGTGTATTGGGGGTGAAGCATACATCGATGTGTCACGTTTCTGTATTTTAAAAACGGTGTGACTCTAGAGTGTAAGATGCCAGAAACGAGGTGCCTATTAAAACGTGGGCTCAGAAACGGGGTGCACCGGCGTTACCAATTACGTTGTTGTCGATGTATGGGATGAAATCCACCAATGAACTACTTTCTTGCCGTTTTAATGCCGACATATGAGCTTAATAATGCCGATCACGAATGTGATATTTGTAGGCACTACTTTTCATTAAATTCAGCTCAAGACATTTCACACTTGCTTTTTGACATAGCGACTCGAACATTTCGTACATTGTGCCAGATAATCTTTATCACACATGCCACTTTATTTAATTTTTTTTTTGACATATACACGATTTCGTGGTCTGTTCTCTGACATTTGATACTTGCTGCTCTTACTGTTCAAAGAACATTTCGATTTATTCGGGTATAGAAGAGTAGGCGCAATTTTGTATGTACAAGGGTTATAGGGGGAGGATAATTGCAACCAGTTCGTGGCATTGATTTTCGATTCCGCGATCAGCGTGTACTTTACTTCCGGGACTTGGACTTGGATTCTTTTGGTTCCGGTGTTTCATCCGCTGCTGCTTCGGTCGCCTGTGCAATGCAATATTACATTATTTACTATTTAGTTAGCTTAATATATTTACAATTTTAACACTGGATTATTATATTTAAACATTATTCACACATATCTTCCTCAACGATTCTTGTTAGCTTTTACCGTACATTTCTTCCGCAGTAATGAACTCCTCTGTTTCCATTCACCTTTTACACAGTGGCTCAGTGCGAAAGGCCACTGGACAGCTTACTGGACCGATACGTTTTCACTCACAGAGATCGCTTATGTTCTCATGAGATGTTTTCTAGTAACTGTAAGGGGTCAAGTTCTATTTCGTTTCACTCTATCGGAGGCTACAACGTAGTTGTGTCAAGAGTATTGGACAGTAATACCTTGAGGAATGCCTGCTCGAGCGTCGATTGCGTGAAACAGAAATCCTTGAGATTGAGCGTCTTTGAGATGGCGATCGCACGACCGAACATCACCGACCACACATCGTCACGACCACGCGGGATCTGAGAATACAAAGTATTACTGCTGCACAACGAACTGTCACGTTTTTCCGTTGTTCGACCAAATGACGAACTGTGCTACCCTTTCTAGAGTGTCTAAAAATATGAGTTTGGTATTGTTGTGTTTCGCTTGACGAGGAAAAAAATTGGCATACTGAGTTGGATTTGTAAAATGCCTATAAGCTTATCAAATTTCACGATTTATACGACGCGCGCTCTCATTTGCTACGCGCCCTTGACAATTCGTTTTACTTCAATAATAACCATCGAACGCTGGTCTGATGCTGAAGTGGCTGTGTTCTACACTCGCCTTATTGTTAGTCGGAGAACGTGCGAAGAGCACAGTCTCTAGCATTCTTTGAATGTTTGGCAACACAAATACGCCCTTCCGTACTTTGAGGTACGGAAGGGCGTATTTGTAAATATGCGCCACGACAAGCTATCGGGTTCTAATAAAAGACCAGCACAGCCTAAAGTTTGTCCAAGTGCTATGACGGTAAAGTGGTTTTCTTCGCGTACCAAAAACGAGAGTCTGAGTGATCGCTCGCCGGAAACGATGGTCGCATTCGGAAATTCGGTGCCGACGGCCGTCATCGCTTGCGTGATCGTCGCCTCGTCGTTCAGCACCAGCGTCAGCGTGAATGAACTGCCGAATCTGAATGCATTGCGTTGGTCACAAAATTACGATCCATTGCGGCCATATAATGCCATGCATGGGCACGGCACGTTCCGATTTTTGGAATGAGGGGTGGGTGACCCACACAGAATAATGCAGTGATTTGGAGGTGAGATTCACACTTTGTGGCCATTTTGCGGGTGTGCTTTCCATAGATAAGCAACCAATTGCGGGGTGACCCAACGCTACCAGGAAGGTTATTGTTCATGATGGTCAAAAGATGCCTATTAACCGTCGGACTGATCACGCAAACACTACTCAAAAGCCTGGCAATCATCGGCAACCAACTTGTCCTTGAGTTCCTGACTAGTTCCAAGTGCGATCAGTCGTCCCTTCTGGAGGATTCCAATTCGTGAGCAGAGTGCCTCACATTCCTCCATCGAATGGGAAGTCAGGAGCAGCGCCGACTTCGTATGGTCGCGCACTCGCATCAACAACTGCCAGATGTCCCGGCGTGCCTGAAACACGTGTGCTTTTCCAACCGCGGTTGGTTCACATTGGTTCAAAAATTGTAACCTTAAGCGATCTAGTGAATGCGGAATGCTGCCGCTTATGCTGATGAGCGAAAGGACAAATCGTGGGTCTTCTTCCATTTAGGGAAAGGGGGCGTGGCCCATGGCCCGTAAGGAAACCAGATGTCGTACCTTTGGATCAATGCCGGCGGTCGGCTCATCGAGTATGATCAAACTCCTTTGCGCGAGAATCGCCACACCGACGGAGATCTTGCGCCGTTGGCCACCGCTGAAGCAGCAATATCATATTCACAACCTAGTGCATGTTTATCAGTGATTCTGTCGTCGCGAGCAACGTTATTGAAAACATCGATACACTCCGCCTTGTGTTTTCCTGTCATGCCGAGAGCTCCTATTGATTCTTACAAGTCCTATATCTGTCACTTTACGAAGTATATGACGTTGGGAATGAAGAAAACGTGCAGTAGGTTGTTCAGGTGCACACAACGCTGA
>JACMIJ010000768.1:1673-13391 GCA_014805365.1 Koerneria luziae
CCATTCGCATAAGAGGAGGCCGAAGTGGATGGGCGATAGCCATCGCCACTTACCAAAAGAGTGAAGGAGCGTACCTGGTGTCTGTTCCCTCTGCCTATTCTGTGGTTCCGATGGTCAATGACATGGTTGTGGTGCCATGGATGACGTCCTTCGGGTGTCATCCATACAAGGCATGCGATTCCCTTCTATGGACAGCGAACACAGAAGAATCTCTCTTTCTAATTAGTCCTTTATTTTATCTCATTCTTGAATAGTTTAATCTCTTTCCCTTCCTCCTCTCTACTTTTTACCCCTTCTCCTCCCCCTTCCCCGTCTGTTCATTCTGTTCATGGTTTCGTTCAGTGTATTACTCTCGTTCCCTTCACCCGATGGACTCTTTTTTCATTTGTTCAAGTGTCTTCTAATATTCTATAATATTCCATGAATAGTTTTCTATTGATTGTGACTCTTCCCAATAGGGATCATTTTGGGAGGAGAGATCTCACATTTTGTCTTACTTTGAATATAAAAGACTTAAAGATCTAAGCTTCCGTTCAAATGTTTTCATAGTGTGTGGGGTCCTACCAAGACTAGAAATGTTCTTCTATTTGAATGGTTTTGCGTCATCCATCCTTTTTTGTTCCATGGTTAATCTATTACGGCTTCCATTTTTCGTGTTATTTCTATCCAATCTTATCGTTTTGTTTTTGACGCTTATGCTATTTAGCAAACTCGATATGAATGTAATGTTCGGGGAAGATGACAAAAGTCGTACGGAGACAGTTCGCCACATTTCTTCTCATCCGCGTTCTACGCAAATACTAACAAGTTGAGATTATGTTTCGGATTTGCTATAAGAGCATACAAAGACGGTTTCGTATTGATTTGCAGCGTGGAATGGTACGATTAGAACTTATTTGTTATTGCAGGATCTATTTTTGCTTAGCTATTGTTTCAAACAATAATTGTTTACATCACATTGTAGTTTGTAGTCATGCATACGAGGTTTTTCGTTTCGCCCCAGTGTTCAGGGACATGTTTGGCTGCTATTCATAATAGTCCAGGAGAGCTTCCCGGGAGTGATCTTTGATCTATTCATTGATTCCTGCCAGTAGCATATTCTCCATGGGGAAACTGGGCATTCTTCGGTTTCAATGTGAGGATTGTTTGAGTTCATTTGACAATTCTTTTATTGTCATCTTGGAACAATTCCCTTTTGCATTTCGCTGAGGAGTCGCACTATAGACATTCATATGTAAGTGTTATAATAATTTCTTCTCACTGTTAGCGTGGCTCATCAACGTACATTTGTTAAGCGAAAGTGTTTGTTATTGTATTCGTAATTTGGATGAGAGAGAGAGAGGGAGAGAGAGAGAGAGAGAGGGAGAGGGAGTTGTTATTGTAGTATGATATGGTTCAGCATGTGTTTCTCTCTGATTCTCTTTCCTTTTATCCGTTCTTTTCCGTCGGATTTTCTCTCCTCTCACTTGTCAAACTTATTATTGTGTTCGTTTTGTGGTGGTCAAACAAACATCAAGGCAGAATATCGGGTACGTTGTAGTAAGAATGCTTCAAGAGTAATGCTTATTGTTGTTAGGAAACCTTCTTTTTTTCTGTATTTGTGTGTGCTGTGTTTCTAATTTTGTATAACTATTTCTGTTATATAGTCTTTCGTAAGGGGGGAGGGCTTGTGTTCCGTTGTTTTGTTTTTGCGGTCACAGTGGGAACATACGAAGCATTTTTATTCAATTGTCCCAGGCCTAGCAATAAGTGAATCAGGAAAATATGTATAAAACTTTGAAAATTTTGCCAACTATAACTACTATGACATCGTAAAGTTTAAAATGTTAGCTAATTTCAAGTTGGTAAAAAGAATGATAACATTATTATATCATATATTATAGTATGATATAAGAATGTTATCATTCTTTTAATAGCAAGACATTCTTTACTGTAGAACTAATGAACAGAAGCTATAATTGAAATGGGATGACGCCGAGGAACACCCTTGGGCTATCACTGGTGATGTATGTGCAGTTATTTATAGAATATTATTGCTCTGATCTATTATATAACATGGGACGTCTTTCCACTTTTCTTGTTGCTAATGGCAATACTCGATTGTCAGAGACAGTGCTGACTTGTTAGAGTATCTTACTGGTTATGGGCTGTAAAGTGATTGTGTTCTTTCCCGTTGCCTGAGGCCTAGAGAGTAGTTGTGACTGCGTGAGGTCCGTATCGTGGCCCCCTCCCTCAGGAGATAATCATTGTTCAACTTTCTCATTGCAAATATTTGTGTCGCACATGGTGCCCGTCTGTCTCGATCAAAAGCTAATTCTGCTTGAGACATGCATTGTCTTGTCCTTCGTTTCAGTCATTTATCCTAGTCTTTTATTCGTTTACACCTGTGGCTTTTTCGATTCATCCTCTTTTCTCGATTGTTTGAAAACAAATATTGTTCTTTCACTTTTAATAGTTCTTTGTGCGATGTGAACTTTTTTATGGATAAGAAAATAAGAACGACGTATTGTTAGTCAATTGCTACCTTGATTATCCTAAGACATTATTGCCTTGAGTCTTGATTGCGGATCAATAATCGTTTAAGAAGTAGAAATTGGAAGAGAAACATCTTTTAGCTTTTTTCGAAAGTTAAATTGTAATAACTTCGGAGGAGGTCCTCTGGGCATTTGTTTTTAGTGCATGAAAGGAAAGGAGAGCCATCGGGGATCTAATGGTGTCAGAAAAACCAAAGAGTTGCTGTCTTAATGCCCTGCAAGTGTTTCGCCAAATGTCTCTTATGTCTCTTTCTCCACTTTTGTCAATCTTACACTGAGCCGCGCCTGTAAGAGAACTGCAGGTTGGACAGCAAGGCTCGTAGTAAGGTCCGACGTCTTCATTTGGGTAGAGCCATAAGCAGAAATGGAGAGATGCTCGTATCCGAGACAAAAGTAGAGTGATGGAGGGATGGATATGGACGTCTTCGGATATCTGGGATCCCTTCCTCGGATGGTTGGTTGTCCATCTTCGGATATCTGGGATCCCTTCCTCGGATGGTCGGTTGTCCATCTTCGGATATCTGGGATCCCTTCCTCGGATAGTCGGTTGTCCGCCACCGTGGACGGCACATGGCGTCGGCTCGAATTTCGCGTTCCACTCGTCATTTTGTTTGTGAGCAACAGCCGGTGTCTGCTCATTCCAACTCTGGCTCTCGAATCAGCTTTTACGAGCCCACTCTTGAGCTATATAGGGCTCTGTTACGATCATTGTTATCTTTTCCAGGATTAGGGGAACAGTTTGAGGGCATCCGTAGGATTCTTACAATTAGTAGCGTCGCGACATGTCAGAGTGCAAGGAAGTGCAAAGTGAAACATGCGTACCCCCCTCCCCCATAGTATGTCCCATCTTCTTCTTTAAGCCCATTCCAGTCCATAACCATTTAGGCTCATGTTTGATCATCTGTCCATGTGCCATGCAGGGAGAGATTTAAAAAATTCATTGGTCTGAACAGTCTGACCAAGGGAACCCAGGGTTGCCCCATCAGGACTGTCTGGGAGAAGTGTGACGATCGTATTAATGGAATGATATGGTTGATCTCTGGCCGGTTATTCAGTCTCCGTGTGCTTTCTTAGTACGTTTGTGCCACATTCATAGGTAATTTACGTTGGAAGGGGGGGGGTAAGCGGTGGAGGTCAAAGATTTCGTCCATTTGAGGTCATGACGTGATCATGATTTCTCCTTGGTGCAAGCTACTAGGTATTGAACGTCTAGTGATTTCTGTAAAGGTTGTATCAGCCAATAATTGTCTGTTTTTTGGCCGATACAAACTGTTATTCTGTTGTTGTGTGTTTACAAAAGTGTTTGTGCATGTGCAGGTGCAATGTTCTCGTACTCGAGGCGTCAAAGAGATGTCCCCATAATTGGTTGTTTTCCTCTGTTCACAATTTCCGTCGGTCGTTTCTCGATCTGATTTCATCGTAGAACTTGTTTTCATATCAATTTTTTATTTCTTCCTACCAGCCGAGTCTTCCCTTGAACTCTCTTCCACTGCATTGTTATGGGCGTCGTCGAGACTGCCGGCCGTCGCCTATGGTGCGTCTTCAGGGAGGAGATGGACTCGGATGATGTGTCGGAGAGTTCATCGCAAATCGGAGAGGAATCCTCACAAGACGGACGGGCGAACCACAGATTGACGCACAAACGGTCCGTTCGATTCAAGAAGAACCTGGAGGCGGGGCCGAGTGGGAACAGCTTGGTATGTTCAGAGCAGAAGACAGACCAAGTTGCACACACTAATATACTCACTTCCAAACAAGTTGATTATAAACAATCAAGTTTTTGGAAGCGAAAAGATGTAAACATTATAGGCATAACTAAGGCAGCTTACCATTACCACCATGGTGTACACAGTGTACTTATAGTAAGAACTATGTAAGATTTGAGACCGGAAGTTTACTGCAGTTGATTGGTGGTTTATGTAGTAGTTGGATAGCTTGCGAGGTGTTCGTTGTCGTTACGGTCAGACAAGTCATCACATTTGTCAGTAAAGAAGGAACAGATCTAGGTATTACTTAATTCTAGGAGTTTAGTCATATCAGAATGACTGATAATTGTCTGATTACAGAGCCTTTCACTGGACGAAGCAAACGATTTCCCTCTGCCTTCTCGATCCATTCTTCGGAACAAATCAGAGGAGTCCCCGATTGACCAATCAGCTGTGGCCGAGATGGAAAGAGAGAAATTCGGACCCGCCATTGTTCCCGCCGGAACGGCATTCAATGGAATGGTTGTTGAGCGAAATGTAAGTCTAATATTGTCTTCAAAGTTATTTTCTACAATTTGTAGTCATTTCAAGAAAATGGGAATACTTGGGGATAAGAAAAGGATAAAACTTTCCATCTGGAAGAGAAGAACATCGAGTAGCATAGATGAAATTCATAATCTCGCCCTCTTCAAAATGGTGACTATTGTGACAAGAGAAGACATATTTGTAGCAGAGCCCGATAGTAACAGAGAAATGTATAGCAAACATAAACTGGGTAATAAAAGTATAGATCTGCCCACCCATTAATGGTGTCCGTTGTCAAATAAGCAGCCATCAAGACTCATTGTGGTCGTTTGCATGTACAATACGGTAGACCGGCGGAAGCAACATGTCGTGACGGGGACATCCAACCATGCAATTGAAGCGCAAATATCGTGCACTTGCAAGACCATATCGATCAGTTGTACATTATGAAACGCAGTTTGTTATCGCTACTGTGAATTGTGTTTGACACTCGAATACGGTACATATTACAGGGAACAGTGATCAATGTTTGTCTTTTTTGTTCTTATAAAAGACATTTGGTTGTTTGCAGTTGGAAGTGATCACAGCGAGCGACGTGGCCGATTTGTACAAACCAGCCGATGAACCTCCCAAGAGAATCTCCCGGTTCAAGCTGCAGCGGATGCAGAAGGCCGAATGAAGCTGCCCACCCTTCCCGTAGTCAGCTCTCTCTCTCTTTGTCGCCATCAATGAGAACTACCCGAATGAGAACTACTGTACAAAGGGGCGAAGGCACGGCTACTTCGTGTAACTTTGTTGGTTCTCATTCAGTTGTTGTCAGTTGATGTCTTTTCCTCATAATAATGTTATCGAGTGATAGCCGGTGTATTGTTTGCTCGACCTCATTCGTTTCTTGTTCGCTTTTTCGTCGGTGTTCATATTCCATGGATTTTTCGAAGACGGTTACATTCTTCCTCCCCAAAGGACGGTTACCCCCCCCCCTTAGGGATGATAATTTCCTTCACTCCATTCGTGTATGTCTTACGTTCATTTTTCACAGCTTCCGAAACAATTTTATCCAATTTAACACGTTAATTGAATAAGTTAGTCTCATTGTTGTACGTGTTGATACAACACCTATGATGTCCAATCTGGAAGTATAAAAAGAGAGATAAGAAACAATCAAGGAAAGTAACAGAATTTGAAGAGGACCTCCTATGAGAAGGGAAATGAGATAGAGAGAGAGAGACATACTATGTATTGAGGTGCGGGTGGATGTCGTCCACTGCTTATTTGCAGTTGAGGAGTTCGACATCGAAGATGAGAGTGGCGTTGCCGGGAATCGCGCCGGGGACTCCGCCCGATCCGTATCCCAGATCCGGCGAGATCTTCAGAGTCGCCCGCTGTCCAACCGACATCTCAAATCCAACATATATTAAAGCCTTCTAATCCCCTACAAATTTGAGCACGTGGGAACTTTAACTTTACGTGTACATGAACTATTAATAAGTCCTTCCTAATATTCCCAATATAGTTGATTATTTGAATGTTTGTTGAAAGCTTGGGGCTACCCGGTTGCCCGTGTTACACATGGCATAAACAACCACGAGCGCATTCTCTCATCCACCAAAGATTGGGCTTCGCTCGTCCGAGGAAAAGAAGAACTAATACAATGCCGCTGATTAGAAGGGAATCCAACTGATAGAGATAGAACCAGTTATCGTGGTATTCACGTGAACTGTCGCAAGAAGAAGGGTCAATATACAATTCGATGAAACGAGTGTAGGAAGGATACCCACACAAATCGTTTGTGGCTCTCACACCCTCCACTATTGCCTACCATAGTTGAAGAAAAGACAGTATACCTTGGCAACCCCCTCGTCCCATCCCTTGATCACTTCTCCTTTTCCAATCTTGAACTGGAAGGGTGATCCACGGTCACGTGATGAGTCCACCTGCAATTTCAATAAATTTGTGCGATACACGTCTCCGTAGCACATTTCAAGAAATATTTTTAAAAAAATTACTCTTAGTAACAATTGATGGAGCTTTATGTGGTGTTCCGCTATTGCCATCAAGAGCGAATCTTTGTCAAACCAATTAAACAGCTTGAATCAGCATTTGTCATGGGCAAAGGCGATAAATGCCAGTAATTGTTTCTCAAGAAGCGTCTAAACAAAGAGAAAGGACACTGCGGAAGAGGAAATCATACCTTCTTTCCATTCTCAAGAGTGAGCACGTAGTGGCAAGTGACGGTCTGGCCATTCCTGGGGAAAGTGGATCCGTCGCCTTCCTTCACGGTGGTGATCTCGACCGGCATGCCTCCTGCACATCAACGCATACATAACGAAAGAGCTGGGACGCGCTACACGACAACAAATACAAACGTTATTGAGATTTTTCTAATAATGTGGTTCTCAACACATCCTACACACGTGACGCTGGTCATCAACAACATTTGTCGGGACAAAAGAGGGGGAGGCGGCCACGTAATGGCGATGACTGGGCTGCACGAGAAACGGTCTTCCCCAGGGTCAAACACACAAAACAAGTGCCCGGAACACAGCAAAAACCACGGCAACAACAAATTCCGCACAACTCGCTATCTACGCCAATCGATACGGCTGCGCATGCACACGGCTCGTACCGCAGTTTTGCCAAAGGTCAGGAAAACCTCGTATAGAAATTGAAATGAAGTAACTGGTGCGGGACCAGCTGCAAATGCAATAGAAGTAGTTGGTCCTGTACCGAACTTTACGAGTTAATGAACTGACTACCGAGGTAACCCTAATGAAGAGCTACCTCGACACAAAAAAAAAGCAAACAGCAGCAATTTCGCCCACTTCGCAAAGTATTGATAGGTTCTGCTCGCACGAGCCGCGAATGCATAAATTGGCAAAAATTGTAGTCTCCTTAAATTTGAACCGCACGTTCGCGCACATTTCGAGATGTCCTCGCAGCGCTCCCTCAATCAGGCAAGCGCGCGCGTTTGAATGGCAAGGGGCGGGTGCAAATCGGACCTGTGTGATCGACAATGTTGTTTGCAACAATCCTCGACACCTGCTATCGTCCGTACTTTATAGTTTCTGCTAACTGGCGGTTGTTTTTATTGTTCTGAGTCCATATATCAATAGGTGTATATTTCGTGATGTTTAGTGCAGCAAAGGGGGCATATTTACGCTTTCGTAAGTCATTTCCCTTTACAGGTACATGTTTCTTCAAGTTATATGAAGCTATAGCAAATGTTTTATTGCATTTTGTCTGAGATATAAGCCAACATCAGCCATATCAATGAAGCCTTGCGCTTTTTTGCAGCTTCCTGCAATTCATCAGCTATCACAGGAGTTCTGTGCATTTGTTTTGTATCTTCAACCAAAATCCCCTCAAGACTTCTCGTTGCTCAGAATCTCACATTGTCATTCGAACATCGTATACTTGATTATGATTGGGGCAAGGCCGTTCCTGGCTCTGTGATAGCGAGAAGGGCAAAGTCCCACAGTAAGTGTCTGCCTCTTATCGCATGTCACTGACAACCAACGTTTTCATTGTCTCATCGCTTTTATCAGGTTGTGCAATGCTGTTGATTGTGCTCCGGAAGGTGTTATCCATGGAAACGGTCTGTTGTCCCGTCCTGCCCATGGCTTGTTGTGGCCGTCTGCTTTGGCGGTGTGTCAACCTCCGTTTTGGTGTTGGTCTCTTTGTTGTTATGACGTGCTTTTCAGCATAACATTGTGATGACGTGAAATAGCCGTTGTCCGTATTGGGTTCGTGTTATTTTCTATGCCCCACTTCCCCTGTAACGTATTAGTTTACGTTCTGGGACACGAATTCTGTTGTAGAATTCTGTGTAAAAAGGTGGTGTTTTCCGGCGAACAGTCTTCTTGGTTTTAGAGATAAAATGGGAATACCCTTACTCCTGCCCAGTAATGTCGTCTATGTAAAACATCCAAAAATATTG
Organism: Koerneria luziae; assembly: GCA_014805365.1. Taxonomy (NCBI): domain Eukaryota; kingdom Metazoa; phylum Nematoda; class Chromadorea; order Rhabditida; family Neodiplogasteridae; genus Koerneria; species Koerneria luziae. The sequence continues at coordinate 10,376 of JACMIJ010000768.1, forward strand.
GACACCCCCTCCTACGAAATTCTGTCCATACGTACCCCCCCCCCCTTGGATACTTCCCGCCCTACCTATTCATTCTATGCATAGAATTTACTCCTTTCCATTGCATTGTAGTTATGGTGCTACTTTCCACTCTAGTCAGACAATGACGTTTGCCATTTCCCGTTTATTGTTCTTATCATTCCTATTTGATTGACTTCCACGTGTCTCGCACGTGTTGTCTATTCTCCGTGTACTGTTATCTGCCCCGAGGGAACTACCGTACTCCCAGAGACATTCTCTCATTTTGAATGTTCTGCGAAACCGCATCGCAGATTAGAATGTGCACGGAAATCTCTCCTGAAGTGATTGCCAACGGCTTCAGTTGATGAGGCACCACGTTAGAGAGATCAAAGATCGATCTAAGAAGAACAGAATATCCGTTTCTCCTTAAGAACTGCTATGTGTTCAGTTTATTTCTGATCTTGTGTATCTCAGATTTCAAAGAACCGTTCACAGCACTGACGTTGAACGTTACTGATTTCCGTATGACTAATATCAAGTACCACCCGGTGAATGTTTCCCATGTAGTACGGTATCTTATCACCCAGTCCATTCATAGCAGAGTCCACTTGTTGGAGTGCCATATCTCATTTTTTGTTGTTCTTGCTATATAAAAGTAGTGACTCGTGAAGCAGGAGTTCATGGGATCTTTTGTTTCCATTTACTGTCTTATTACGGTAATGAATTAATTATTACTTATTTTGTGAAACTCTAAGAAGTCTGATTCCTCTGGTAAGGTTCATTTTTGTTATCCTCGGATTAGAGTGTCCGTCGTAGGGAAATCGGATGATATCCGTTGCTGATCGTTTCGTATTGATATCATCCCTGATATCATGTCTACTTCTCTTATACTGTATCATATATATGATAGTTTGTTGTCCATTTACATACATACATCAATTACTGCGTTATTGATGACGTCTCCGCACCTCGGCGTTTTGGGATACCTTAACATTAAAGGCACCCCGTTTGTGAGCTTTCTCTTCCAATAGGCACCCCGTTTCTGGTGTCTTACATTAAAGGGTCATCCAGTTTCCGAAATATAGAAAAAAATACAACACGTCGATGTACGTATGTTTACATTCCACGACACTGTCATCACCACCTCATTCTAGAATTCTTCTTCCCTCTCCCCCCCTCTTCTTCCCCGTTCGTGTATTCCATTCTTTCTATGAAGGCTGAAACGTGTGTTCGTCGCACCCTTCGTCGGTTTCGATTTTGAAGTGGGAGGAAGGGAAGGACAGAGTTGAGTGGAACAACTCCCTGTCATGCTCTTCTTACGCCATCTACAATATTTGGCAGTTAGCAACAACAAGTGATTAATCGTGTTATTCCTTTTGAAATGGATTGTTTTGATGGTTTTATGCAACAACGAAATGTGTGCGACATTGTGCTCGTTACATGTTGTCTGCACACATGGCGAGTGTTGACAGTGAATGCCTTTGTTACTGTTTCCCCTCGCAGTCCCTTTCCCCTGCTGGATAATGCTATCATTTGTTTATGCTGGCGAGCGGGTTCTAGCCGTTTATTGGTGAGAATGAGAATCCCCTACTCTCTCCTTCTAATGGAGTATCGTTGGGTGGAATTGCTCCGAGAAATTCTAGAATGTGCTGAAAAGGCAGCAGTTTTTGTTGAAATTGGGCGGAGAGAAGGGAACAACTTCCTGTTGGTTCCGACCGAGTCTGGAAGGCTCCGCGAGGGGGGGGGGAGGCGATTGCAAGCTTTCATCACAGATCGCTGTTCTTTTGACAACCCTAATTAAGGGTTATTTTAAATTAGAAAGTTGTTTGGATGAAGTGGATGTTTGTGACGAACATCATCACATCTCATACGGCTTTCCCCTTAGCACTTTGTTGTTATGGAAATGATCCGGACAGGGAGGATTCCTTCTTGACATTCGTTGTGCCTTTGCGACCTTCTCCTTCTTTTCTTTTCCATCGGAAAAAGAATACGGAGAAGTTCCCGCCAATGTTTCGGTTGTTGTGAGAGGAAGAAGTGTTCCTTCCATTTCTCCGATGCATCCAAACATCTGCGAGAAAGAATCTTTTCGCTTCGTAAGGTGGATACTTGTGAGATCACTTTATCATACACTGAATAAGCGAATGTGAGTGATGTGTGTCGTTGTTGTGTTGATCCAGTTTGTGGGAGGCGTATGTCTGTTATCTCATATCACGCATTGATTGTGGACCTTTTTGGGATGATTCCTATGAATGGGCGGGGGATTCCCTCCCCCCCCCCATTTCTGCCCTCGAAGACATATCGGGCCATTCCCCCGTTCTCCTTTCCTTCACTCCAACCTCTCTCCGATTCCATGTCACACCAAGTTGACTCCTTATTCCGGCGACTGAGAAAACATTACTATCTTATTTTCCTGGACTGCTTTGTTACTGCTTGCAAAAAGAGGTTGTTAGTGCTAATGGCTTTGTGATGTCTGTTGCAAGTGTCATAATGGAATGTCTCCCAGCCATTCCGATATCATTTTGTTGTCCATGAAATGGATGATAATGGCGCGTTGTTGTATGTGTTACAGTATGATATTGATTGATTGAGAGCGGTGAGGTCGCATCCCTCGTCCCCCTCCATCGTGCCGAAGCCGTCGCCCACCCCGACACTATTCTCCGATATCGTCTTCGAGGTTGATTGTGACGACTACAAGGCTCGATATCGGTGACATCGATTACACTCTAAAAAGCCATGTCAGTTATTTATTCCTTCATATTTATGATACATGTATGCATGCATCCTTCAGTTTCTTAAATTATGCAATTTTGAAAGCCTAGTTTGTTCTTGTGGAATTTGCTTATAATTGGCCCTTTGTTGGCTTCCATAAGTTGTGGTGGTTCGCCGTTACAACTTTGGCGTTTAAAAAATGTTTTCTGCACTTTTCACTCGAAATTTGCATACAAGAAGCCGTCTTTGTATCGAATGTTGCACAAGCAATTAGCATACGAGAAGTCAAACCATTTGCATACAGAGA